>VYZS01060893.1:11802-27786 GCA_013400695.1 Neodrepanis coruscans
GGGGCGGACGGGCCGTGGCCGCCGCCGCCCCCGTTGTCGCCCCTGGCGGCCCCGCGGCCCGTGCCCGCAGCGGGGCTGTCCGGGTGTGTTTGGGCTGAGGCGGTGTGCCGCGGGATTGTTTTGCTCGGTCAGATGAGCTGTGGCTGTGCCCTGTTGTGTCTCGTAGCGAGAGGCGTTTGTGGGTTCTCTCCTTTTTCAGCGCGGCCGTGTATTGCCTTAAGTGTGGAAAGCACGGCCGCGCACGGCGGGGTGCGAAAACACGTGCGCGTTGTGCAGGGCAGGGAGGAAGATGCCGTGTGTTGTGCGAGTGAACTTAAGCAATAGGAGAGCGGAAAAAAGCCTTAATAGTGGTTTTGCTGCGAGACGAGTGTGTGGAGGTGGTTCTTGAAAAACCTAGTTTGGCATTCGTTCTTTTTACGTGATATCTCTGACCCGAAGGTACCAATACCAGCGGGGTGGACTTGGGAAAGTGTAGAAGGAAAAGCTGCATCCGCACCTATAATGGAAAAATAAGATGGCCAAAAAATTTAAACAGTTTTCTGTAGGACAACTAGAAACAGAAGTATGAGATAGGCTGAAAAACATCACAGATTCTGGGCCAGTCAAGGCAGCATTCATATGGTGACTATTCTAGACGTAGTAATTTTGGATGACTTTTTCTATAAAAGCATTTCTACCTGAAAGTAATTCTATGAATATTTCCCCCTGCCCAGCTTTAGGACGTGGTAGGCACTTGTGACACCAGATAATCCAATAGACCATTTCTCCCACTGCTTACTCCTTGCTGTACATTTCTCAGGTTGCTTCTCTCTGTAGCTCTTTCCCCAGAGACCCTCTCTTGTCACAGGACTGAGTATTACAGGTGATGGTGGTCAGCTTTTTGTGTGCACTTGTGTCTGCTCAAGCTGAATGGCTGGACACCATGGGCTGAGTCTGCTGCATTCTGCAACAGCAGATTGAGATGCTTATTCCAGAAAGAAGCTCACAGGAGATAAATGAGCTAGCTTTACCTTTTCTCCTTGGTTCTTATTAATACTTCTGGTTTTCTTATTGCTTTCTTGTGAGATATTCTCTTGAATGGAACAAGTTTAGTGGGAGTTGTGATAGCTTTAAGAACAGCCATATTTCAGGCTGGATTGTGGGATAGAAAGGGAGATTGGTTTTTTGTTTGTTTGGAGGGATTTATGGGTTTGGATTTTTTTTCATAAAGCCTACCTGGATTTTCCTGGTGAAGTTTCTTGGCCTCTGAAGACAAAGCCCTGAAAGAAAGCAGTACCCCTTGGTTGAATGAGGGGGCTGACCTGTGTATAAGGAACAGAGTTGGTGTTGCAGCTGTAACTTGCACGTGTTTGTTCTGCTGGAGGCCCCAGTGTGGCTCTCACTGTCAGTGCTGCAGCACCGCCCCGGCCTAAGCAGCTTTTACAGAAACCTTTGCTAACCTGAGCTATTTTTGCTGGTGCAGCTCTCAGACCTGTATGGGTGTGAACATCCCCTTTGAAGGAGTGTAAGCTGCTGGGGTGGATGCAGGGGCCCCAGGCTCTGGGTGGCACTTTCTTGTCACACAGCCCAACAGTGACCAGCCAGGGGAACTAAACTGTACCTGTGTTACTTTCTGACAAAGCTTTTACTGATTTTTTTAAAAATTAAGGCTGTTTCAAGTCTCTTTTAACTTTAAACTCGTGCAAACGTTGTTTGCTAAGGTAAGCTGCTGCAAAACAGAATTTTACCAGTAGAATTTTATGGACAAAACTGCAAAGGTACATTGAAATAAATTCTTACTTTTGTGTATTCAGACCTGTCCGTGTTTTTATCCTTCAGTCAGAGGCTTTAATTCTAGAGATGACTGCATTACTCACCAATACCCTAAATCAACAAAAGATTCCTTTTTTGAAAAAATCAAACTGTTTAAAACTGCAGTTCTCTGAGACAGGAAGATGGCTTGTGTGTTCTAAGCAAGTCCCATGTATCTTATGATGCAATGCTGCTGATTTTGTAAGGAAGTACAGGATTCCTTCCTGAAAATCATGGTCTTCAGAACTGTCTTTCTGTATCAAGATTTAGATTAGTTTTGTTGACTTTGCCAGGCCTTCCCTAAAAGACCATTCAAATGGGTTTAACTTGGATTGTGTTTGTTCAGCTTGATAGTAAGTCTGGCTCAGTATTTGGCTGCCTTTGTAGGAAGTTAAACTGGAAACCTAAAAGCCATAAATCACAAAAGAGCTAAAGGCAAACCCTCTGCTATTGTCATATTAACTCTAATTAATGGTTATTTCATCCCAAATGAGCAGAAGTTGCTTTTGTAATTTAGGAATAACTTTATTGTGTAAGAACTGCCCCATTTATTTTGGTGAAGTGTTTCCTTTGAAGCATTAGCAGGACAGTGTAAGTGTCAACATGACTAATGGTTTCACTCTTTGCTGACTTAATCTGAAGATTTTTTGCAGGGTGCTTTTCACATGTTTATAGAAATTTAAAAAACCCTAAGAAACCCATCAAAAGTCCCTACAAACAAAAAACCACGACCCCAGCCCTCTAACAAAATCTAATCCCGTGGAGTTGATAATTAATTTTAAAAACAGGGAATCATAAAATGACTTGGGTTGGAAGGAACCTTAAGGATCATCTACTTCTAAATCTCTTGCATGGACAGGAACACCTTCCACCAGACCAGGTTGCCCTGAGCTCCATCCAACCTGGCCTTGAATACTTCAGGGGTGGGGCATCCACAGCTTCTCTGGGCAACTGGTCCAGTGCCTCACCACTCTCACAGTGAAGAATTTCTTCCTAATATCCAAACCTGCTCTTTTTCAGTCTGGAGCCAATCCCTGTTTTCCTGTCATTCTTATAAATAGTTTATCTTTCTTGTAGACTCCCTTCACGTACTGAAAGGCCCCTAAGCCTTTTCTTTTACAGGCTGAACAATCCCAATTTTCTCAGCCTTTCCTCTCTGGAGAGGTGCTCCATCTCTCTAATCACCATGGTGTCCCTGCTTTTCACTGCTTCAACAGCTCCATGTCCTTCCTCTGCTAGGGATCTCAGAGCTGGATGCAGCACTCCAGGTGGGTCTCAACAAAGCAGAGCAGAGGAGCAGAATCCTCTCCACTGACCTTCTGGCCGTGCTGCTTTTGACCCAGCTGAGGACACAATTGGCTTTCTGAGCACGTTGCTGGGGCATGTCCAGCCTCTCTTCCACCTGCACCCCCAAGTCTTTGGCAGCGCTGCTCTTGATCCGTTCAGCCCCCAGCATATTTTAGATGGAACAGTAATTTACTGAATGGATGTGTGTGAAACTCAGTTTTGTGTGGGTTTTTTTACCTGAGGGAAGTTTCCATGGATATGAATGTGCAAGTTGAAAGGGTTGTGCTCTTGGTAGTACTGTTGGAGAGGTTTGCTGATTTCTGTAGTGTCCCTTCACAAGTCAACTGCCTCTTCTGGCTGTAGTTCAGTGAATACTTCAAGTGCTCATCTTGCATAACACCTGTATGGGCAATTTGGCATTATAGATAAGTTGGTGTAACATTATGGGCTTTTTTCCAAAAGATGTCGTGTTGGTTCTGCTTCTGCCTGTGTTACGTGTGCAAGGTGAATAAAGTGTGACAATGAACTTCCCTTACAGCTGTACAATCATGAAGGCAAATGCAGAGGGGGACAAAGCTGTCAGCCAGGAGCAGGGCTACCTCTCGTGAAATGCTGTAGGTATACCATAGAGGATGTACTTCTGTGTGTTCAGAAAGAAGGGTTTGCCCTTGGTCTGCTGTGTGAGTGTGATCTTTGTGTGCCACGTGGAGTGGACGTGGTTGCACCTAATCCAGTGAATGGGGAAGTCTTTAATCAGGTGAGCTTCCTGATCTAGTTCATTGTGAGCTTCAGCTCTGGTGCAGGGAGCTAGCTGGGTTTTTTCCTTACCTTTTCCCTTCTTGCAAGTTTCAGGTGGAGATGCAGGCTATGGCTGACATTACACAGGGCAGCTTGACCTGATTAAATGTCTGTCTCCTTACCCAGCGGTGGCATGTAGCCAGTGCTCCTATGGGTGGATTCAGCTTGCAGACCTTTCCATCTCTTTCCTTTCCCGGTTGTATGTGAGGCTGATGAGCTGAATCAGGCAGGTTCTAGAGGTGGCATGATAGAAACAGCAGAAGCTCAGGCCTGAAAGTGAGACTGTCCTTTGGTGGCCCAAACTGTAAGAATGACTCATCAGTCACCTGAGTATTTGTCCTAGCAATTCCGTTCTCTTACATTTTCTCACAGTGTAGCACTTGTTTACATGAAAAATAGTGAGAACAATGATTTTAAATTAACTGTGCAGGCATACCTACAGATGCATCTCTTTCTGTATTCCTCTGTGCCTTTTAATTATTCCCTTATGCTGTTACAAGCATTTCATTTTCACTTGCTTGCCTGCAGGTCCATCTGCTTCAGTTTCCTATGATTACCTGTCTCTTATATGCACCCCCTAAATCTTGATCTCATGTGAATTTAAAAAACAGTAAGTGGGTGTCAAGAGTCACATAAATATTCCTTAGTTCATTGATAACAAGATTCTTACTCCTTTAATTCTGCCAACTGTTGTACCATCTTGAGCAATATGGCTTTTGGAGTGATAATCCAAGAATAGCTCATTGAGCTTGCTGGGTTCATTGAGCTTTTCTTGTATGAAGCACTGAGCACAGTAGCATCATTTGTTTCACAGATGTCTTAGGCTTTATTATCTATAAGTATTGTAGGAACTGCTCCGAAGTGTATAGAATTCTTAGGGGGGGTCTGTTACTTCTTTTAAGCACTAACTTGGGCATGTTGAATCATAGAGGAATTATGAAGTGCTTTCTATTTTATGTGTAGGAATTTATTAAACAAGTTTGTCACAGGTTATGCTGAACTGTTAATTAGCATATGATGAGTTTGGGAATGGAAGTGAGGACTGGTTTCTGTTTTAGGGTAGAGAGCAGCTATAAGCCCAATGTGATGTCCTGAGCTGAAATCTTTAGTTCACTTTGAGATATATTGAAATCATTCAATACTGAAGCAGTTTGACTGCAAAGAAATTGACAGCTTGTTCTTTTCCAGGTGGTGTTCTGTTATATTAACCTTTTGAGCTTCCCTAAAAGCATGTTGATCTTCCTGTGTTTGTCTTTACTGTGTGTTGTGGTTTAACCCCAGCCACTCACTCCCCCAAGCGGCAGGGCTGGGGAGAGAACTGGAATGGTCAAAGCCAGAAAACTCATGAATTGAGATAAAGACAGTTTAATAGGGAAAGCAAAAGCCACACACACAAGCAAAGCAAGTAAAACAGGAATTAGTTCCCTGCTTCCTGGGGCAGGCAGGTGTTCAGTCATCCCTAGGGCAGGGAGATGGCTGAACATCTGATGTGATGGCAGGGCCCCATCACATGGCTGCTTGGGAAGGCAAATGCCATCACTCCAAATGTCCCCCTCCTTCTCCTTTTTCCTCGCTTTTTGTACACTGAGCATGATGTCACGTGGTCTGGAATATCCCTTGGATCAGTTTGGGTCACCTGTCCCAGCTGTGTCTCCTTCCAGTCTCTCACACACCCCAGTTTCTTTGCCAGCCTGGCAGCACAGAAAGCAGAAAAGATGTTGGCACTGTGTGAGCACTGCCCAGCAATAACAAAAACATCCCTATGTTACCAAACCTGTGTTCAGCACAAATCCAAAGCACAGCCCCATACTATGAAGAAAATTAACTCTACCCCAGCCAAAACCAGCACGCTGTGATAAAAGAACAAAAAGTCAAGTTCACAGCAAGTTCTGCAGTTGTAACTGCGGTTATGTTAATGTGCCTCTAAGGTATCTAGAACACAGTTGTGTGACTTTATTTAACAGGTAGATTTCACCTAGGAAAGACCCCTGTATTAACACACTTTCCATATGTATATGCATATAGCTACCAGAATCGTTGTTCATTCTGTACAAACTGTTTTGACAGTGCCAGCAGGGTGAGTTAAAACTACTACAATTTTACAGGCATTATTTTTGTACCAGTAAAACTGGTCAGGAGTATGACACGATTTTTCAAAGTAAACTGAAAATCTTTGGAGTGGACAGAAATTCCTAGTTTTGTATCTTGACACTGCTGTAGTTTGTTCTTGCTCATTTAAAGGGCTTTACATCGAAATCAAGATACTTGATAGTGGGGCAGCTCTACCAACAATGTAATGTAATAGAATGAGGTATGTTACCTTTTATTTCAAATGGAGCATCCAAACATAAGGAACTGTGATCTCTGCTACTACTTTTTAAGTCCTTAATCTACACCGGTATAATATTTTGAAATACTATTAGTAAGAATCTCTTACTAGGACAATTGAAGTTGTATAAGTTCTGTCCCTGGAGAAGGGTGAATTAAACACTGCTGTCTCCTGAGTATAACTGTAGAAGGAGAGGTTAGTGCTTCTGACTGCCAACCCTCAAAACTGCTGTCTGCTCCTATGGGAATGTTTCCTGACCCGTTTCAGTTGAAGTCAGCCTGAAATACTTTAAAAACAAAGTATTTCCTAAGTTACTTTGGCAGTGGGAAAACTGGCACATTAAAACTGAGGAAGTAAAGAGGAGTGGTTCAATTGGTGCAAACTAATGGAAGTTTTCCACTGATATATTGGCTTACTGAGCACTTATCTAAAATAGCAGTGGAAAACCATAGGACTTGATGATGTCAGATTCAACAGCAGCCAGTTTGGGCTAACAGATGAGAGTGATGCATTGAAAAACTATTCTGACCCTTTTCAAGAAGGCTCACTAATTCATTTACTAGGGGCATAAACTAACAATATGTTGGATTTATGTACAGAAAGAACTTTTGGTAGCATTTTAAGTCTGAAGAGAGAAGCCATAAATGCATTGTAAATAATAGGGAGGAGGTCTAATACCTGTCTTCTGCCTGCTTTTAGATGCTACTTCTAATAAATTGGATTGAGGGAATTATTGGATATATAATTCTGTCTCTTTGTTATTTTTTCAAAGGTTTTTTTAAAAGCTTTTTTATTTAATTATGTGGAAAGTAATACTGTCAAACTCAAGAAATAAATTTAACAGGTAAGAGAACAAATGCAGTGATTATACTTGTAAAGCAGGTCTAATTAGTGTAAGCACAGATGTGGATATACCTGGAGCAACAGAAGCGCAGCTTTTCTGTGTTGGGTATCTTCTAAGAAAGGGATTTTTCCCTGGCCCCAGAAATTTACCACTAATAAGAAAATACACAAAGGGGATGACTACAGACTGAGGGATTACAAGAGTAAAAACCAGAATGTATTGGACATTTGCAGAGGCAGTGGTCTAATCGTGTTGACAGTCTCAGTGGTGTTGATTTGACATAACTGTGAACAACACATCTGTTTTAAGGAAAATTTAAGAAAGGTGGTTTGTTTTGTAGTTTTAGTGTTTCAAATCTTAGTGGTAGATCTGCTTAAGCCATGACAGTATTTTTAGATCAATGGGCATGGGACAGAGCATTTCTTACCACTTCATTTTTCAGAAACTTTGTAGTAAAAGTAATGGCAAAGATCTAAAATCCCATGATAAACAAGGAAACCAGTAGAGCAATGAAGCAGTACTTGTTATAAGCAAGTAGAGGCTTGCTGGTTGAAACAGTGAGCAAAGTAAATAATTTTTGCAAGAGTATTCAAAATGAGACAGAAATGAGGTAAAAATTATTTAGACAATATCTGTAAACAACATAGCCCTTGATGTATTGGCAGGAGCTTTGTCTTTCTCTCTTGTGGTAATAATATAACTAATTCTGGACATTATAAAGAAGATCCTAAAAGTATGTGCAATTTTTTTCCATGTTGTGTTCTCTGATCTCTTCTAGAATTCCAGTTCTCGTCCTTTCAATGCTTTAGATAACTTTAGAGAGGAAATATAAATGTGATTAACAGTCTTAAGTATCTGGATAAAGTTCCTGATTTGTCTCATTTCCTCTGAAAGGAGAACAGAGTATTCTCAAGCAAGAAACTATTTACTATTTGGCTAAATCTCTTCTTTCCTGTACTAGCAATAAACATTTCTCATTTATTTCCTGTGTGAACTTTGAAGTGTGTGGCATGGTTTTGCTAAGTGTGGAAAAAAGTATTTCTGAAATCAGGAAGATTCACATTAGATTATGAGAACACCTTTAAGGTCACTTCTAGTTACTGAAGATTAAAACTCACTCTGATGATAGTTAGAGTCAGAATCATTAAAGTGAAACCATATCCCCAGTTTCCAAATCCAGATGCCTTTTGAACACTTCAGGGATGGTGATTCCACCACTTCCCTGGGCTGCCTGTTCCCATGCCTGACCACCCTGTCAGTGAAGAAATTTTCCTAATGTCCAGTCTAAACTTGAGGCCGTTTCCTCTTGTCCTTGCCCTTGTTATTTGAGAGAAGCTGCCCCCGCCTCCCATGGCTACAACCTTTCAGGTGGTTGTAGAGGTCAATAAGATCCACCCTGAACCTCCTTCAGGTTAAACAACTGCAGCTACCTCAGCTGCTCCTCATCAGACTTGTGCTCCAGACCCTTCAGCAGCTCCATTGCCCTACTCCAGACACTCTCCAGCCACCTCAGTGTCTTCTTGTAGTGAAGGGCCCAGAACTGGACACAGTGTGGTCTCACCAGGACCAGGTACAGGGGGACAATCACTGCCCTGGTCCTGCTGGCTGTGCTGATTTTGGTACCGGCCAGGGTGACATTGGCCACCTGGGCATGCTGCTGGCTCATGTTCAGCTGTTGACTGGCACCCGCTGGCCTCAGCCCATTGATCCAGCCCATCCAGATCCCTCTGCAGAGTCTTTCTACCTTCCAGCAGATTGACAGTGCTGCCCAGTTTAGTGTTGTCTCTGAATTTATCAAAGGTGCTCTCAATCCTCTCTTCCAGGCTGTTGGTAAAGAGATTAAACAGGGCTGACCCCAATACTGAGCCCTGGGGGCACCAGTGGTGAGGAGCTGCCAACTGCATGTGGCACATTCACTACCACGCTCTTGGCCTGGCCGTCCAGCCAGTCTTCTGCCATGGGAACAGTGCTCCTGTCTGAGCCATGGGCAGCCAGTTTGTCCAGGAGAACGCTGTGGGAGACAGTGTCAGAGGCTTTACTGAAGTCTNTGTTCAGCTGTTGACTGGCACCCGCTGGCCTCAGCCCATTGATCCAGCCCATCCAGATCCCTCTGCAGAGTCTTTCTACCTTCCAGCAGATTGACAGTGCTGCCCAGTTTAGTGTTGTCTCTGAATTTATCAAAGGTGCTCTCAATCCTCTCTTCCAGGCTGTTGGTAAAGAGATTAAACAGGGCTGACCCCAATACTGAGCCCTGGGGAGCACCAGTGGTGAGGAGCTGCCAACTGCATGTGGCACATTCACTACCACGCTCTTGGCCTGGCCGTCCAGCCAGTCTTCTGCCATGGGAACAGTGCTCCTGTCTGAGCCATGGGCAGCCAGTTTGTCCAGGAGAACGCTGTGGGAGACAGTGTCAGAGGCTTTACTGAAGTCTGGATAGACAACATCAACACCCTTTTCCTCATTCACTAGGGCTTCCTCTTGCTGGGAAATGAAGGTTTGTTATAAAGTGTTAAAGGAATATTTCTCAATTTCAGGTAGCTTTGAGTTTTATCATTTCATATGAAAGAATGCATCTTTTGAGAATGTTGGCCGGAGTAACTCAGGAAAAGAAGCTGTTAAAAACAGGAAAAATGTGCTACATTTTTAAGTTTACATAATAGAAGAAAAACAGCCAAAGCATTTTTTTCATTCTAAATTCTTTGTAGGGATCTCTAAGGGGTGATTAAGCATACCTGATGTGAAGTCTAACACAGATACCTTAGGTAAGCAAAACCTGGACTACAAAACTCTTTACAGCTGTCCCAAAGTTTAGCTTAGTGTTTTTAGATAACGAGTTCCCCTTGGCCTGTCCTGCTGCCCTGTCCCCATAGCAACACGCACAGCATGTAGCTGCTCCAAGTGGTGGACTTGCTGCTTCATACAACTGGCTGTGGGGCTTGTCTGACTCCAGGGTGAGCCACATCAGGCAGCTGGCTGGGCCAAAAGCAGAGTACAATTTCATGGGGTAGTTCAACTGAATTATCAGCTTCTCACCAACATCAATGGAAGTGGAGGTTTGCCTCTTCTTTACTATCCCCTCTTTTCCTCACTCTGGACTTCTAATAAAGTATTCTCCCCTTTGTCTGCAGCAGGATGAATCTGACTGCAAAGTAAATCAGTTCAGCATGCTTACCTAGCAGATGTTTGGTGCATTTCTGCCAAAAAATGGCAGAGTTTTCTGTCTTTAGTGACTTGAATCTTCCTAGTGGGTGCTCAAAACCACCACAGCTCTGTCAGGATAAACAGGACCTCCTCCTGGGGGTGAGCTGTAATTCTCTTCAAACTCTCTTCAAAACTGTTCCCTGACTCTGCAAGTAAGAAAGAAGTTTCTGCCAGTTTAGTTGCTTGAACTGACTTCCGAGGGCATTGTGTGTATGCCAGTGCAAGAGGTGAAATAATAAAGCAAAAATGGGAAATGGGATAAGAATGCCTATTTCAGCTCTCTATTTCAGTAGTTGAGCTGCAACATGAAATGCTGCCTAATAGTATAGAATTGAAATATTGAGGTTGGTGAGTTGTTTTCACCGTTATATATGCTCTTCAGAGCAAAGTCACATAGTTTGTTGGAGGTGATTTAAATTAAGAGTACTGGTGTCACAAATACTGGTTTTGCCAGTTACTGCCCTTGTGTTCAGAGATCCCTAGGTTAAATAAGGCCACAATACACAGAAGGACCCATTACTGAATGTTTATGCAAACTGAAATCACAAATGTCAGAATATAAACCATTATGTAATTAATATGTAAATTCTTGTCAATAATACTCAGTGGGTACATTCCTTTTCTGTTGTGTTTGTGCCTCACGTGCTCATGCTCAGCTGATACTGCATCCGTAGGTTGAGTTGCTTTGTGCTTATTCTAGATGGCATGAAGAGAGAGGGCTTCACTTTTCAAGCTCACTTGTTCTACTGATCTCTTTTGGTTGTGAGGGCAGTCACATCTGGTTTAGGAGCACTAACCAGCAGGTGCAGAATAATTCCTTGGGTCACACACCTCTTCATTCTGACGGTCACTTGTTTGTTACTGAGGCAACACTTGAGAAGTGCCTCTGAGCTGCAGCATGATCTAACCAGCAGAACAGAATGATTGCACAAGCAATTGGAAAGCTTTTGTTTGAGGTTTCTGTTTCTCAACAGGACTGCCGTGGTATTAAGTAAGGGAATCTATTTTAGAGAACCACTTCCACTGCTCTTAAGAGTAAAAAAGAATATAATAACATTGTTCCTAACAGCAAAAATAAATGATGCTTATGGGCAGTTCTGGATTTGAGAGAACTGAGTATTTTCAGTATTTTATTAGCATTGTTTGATAACACAGAATTATTAATGTAAAAACATCTGCTCTCTCTCAGCTATTTGTCTTGCTCAAAAGAGAGAGATCTTGTTGCAGGGAGGTGTCACCAGCAGAACAGAATTCTGCCATAACCAGTACAAATTCTACTCATGCTTTTGGTGAGGATTTGACAGTCTGGCAAAGAACACAGATTCCAAGTTCAAAGAGCATAAAGTTCAACATCTCAAAGATGAGATACCATTTAGTTCTGTATTAGGACTTGAAAAGCTCAATATCTCTTAACTGGAGGGTTAACTGCTAAGGCCGAGAAGTTGGAAAAGTCTGTGCTGAAGTGTGTTTCGTTTAGAGAATACAAAGTTTAGCTATAAATACGCTCATGTGTGAAGCATCTGCAACTGTACTTACTACTTTCCTCACTTTTTTATAAGTAACTTTGACTTATATTAATCATAATTAGAAAATAGTACCCTTTCTAGAAATAGTGAAGCAAGAAGATAGATCCATATCAATCTCCTAATTGTACACTACTTTCTCTTACGGACCAGAAGTCTCTGGTAGGCCACTTCACCTGTGGCTGTATGTTGCTGTTTTTTCACTCTCTGTTTCTTGTTTCTTCACCAGGTTCATCTGTCAGCTCTAAAAATAAGTGTGTCTAAGCTTCAAGGCTCATCTCACAATGAATTATAGAGCTGTGGGAAACTATGGGAGGCTTCAGATGGCTTAATGGTGGAAATTGCTGCTGCTGTGGAAGGGTGTGACCTACAGTTCCCCTCCACCCCTGGTACAGCAGTAGCATTTGCAGGGTGATGTAGCAAGGGCAAGTCATTCCTTGGGCTGAGAACTGACACGGACAAAAATAACAGTTTGCTGCTGGCTGTGGAGTCACAGATGTACCAGTCCTGGAGCAGGAGGGAGATGGAAAACTCAGGCCAAGAGACAGATCAGGGCTAGTTTTGGTGACAGAATTGTTTTGAATAAGGTAGCAGTGAATCAATTAAAAAGACAAGACATTTCTTCCTTGTTAAGATTGTGGACAAAGTACTTATGGAGGCTTGGAGAAATTAGATCTCTCATTTACTGTCTTTGTGGCCCACATACTATTTTGTTAATATGTTAATTTGAAGTAATTGTGTGACAGAGAACATTAAAGAGAAACTTCAATTATCATTTTGCAGTACCACAGAAACTATAAGAATTTTTTTTTTTCATGTCTGAGTCAATTTCTTTAGAAGATGTTTTCCAGATTTTGGCTCCTGTGCAAGTTCAATATTTTACTGTAGCTTTTACTAGGCGAACAGTAAATTAAACCTCTTTTCTCACTGTGCTGTATTGGTAAGTTTCATTTGCTGTTGAGCTAGTGCAACACAGCTTTAGCAGTAATAATTAGTCTTCAGTATCCTTGTTGGAATGTGTTCATTCTGCAGGAGTTGTAGAAAAGCATAAAATGAAGGTAAAGCTGTAAATGTAAAGCTGTAGGCTCTGTTGGTAATTAGGACTAAAATGCAGGAAGTCATCATGCTTTGTGACAGGCTTTTCTGATGGGAAAATAATATGTAGTCTAGTTTCTTTCAGGAAAGTAATGTGGAAGGTGCTAGAGACTGATTGGGAAATGGAAGGTGTTACTGGGAACATGTATTTTCCATAGGTATGGCTTAAACTGCACAAAATAAGATTTCTTGTGCGTAGCTCTTTAAACTAGACACGTAGTGAAGCAAAACTTTAAAAGTAAATAATTTTTTATTGTGTGCTTAAAAACATCTGCACAGCAGACCTACATGGAGGCAGTCAAAAGATTTTGCAAAACAAACCGATTCAAAAAAAAATAGAGGATTTTTTGTAATTGCAAGCAACTCTTGTTTCTTGTAGCTAAAAAAAATGGTGCATCTTTGAGTTGTACAATTTTCTGCGTGGGAGGGAACGTCAGGAGGTCTTTAGTCCAAGACCCCACTCAAAATGGGATTAGCTCTGAGATCAGACCAGAATCTCAGCATTTTGCTTTGTTTACTCGTAATTTTTTGAAGAATTGTCATATACACATATTTCTCGTGTGTCAAAGGGTCATGGAGCAGTAAGGTCTTCCTTTGAAATAACTGCAAAAAGTGTATCTTCTACCAAATAGTTCCCTAATTTTCTTTTGAGAAATTAAATTTTCTTTTGCTATTGTTTTTTGTTGTTGTTGTTTTGTGTTTTTTTTGTTTTGTTTCTGGTTTGGGGTTGGGTTTTTTTGTTGTTATTTTTTTAATGAAATAGTACTGATTTCTAGCGCTGTGTATAAACAGGGCAGTGTTTTGTTGCTAGGATTTTATTTGAAAGATGAAAATATTGGTAAAACACCTGTCTGTCTTGAAAATTGTAAGTGCTCTTTGAATAGTGATTGTGCTGCAGCTCACTGGATGCAGAAGTGGGCTGATGGAGTTCTCCTGCAAGGATGCTGACACCTATTAGATCTTCTTAGGAGATAATGCTTTTCAACATAAGCTTCAGTCTTACACTTTTTTATGTGAATGCCTGTCATCTTTTGTCTTAATTTAACTACTAATGTGACATGCTAGTGAGTGGTTCAAAACAGTCTGCAGTGCCCAAATATTTCTGTATTTTTCCATTGTACGCACCTCCAAGTCTTGCAGTTCTTGTCTAGTCAAAAGAGATGTCTCTTTCCAGTTGTAGGAGCAGAATTAGCTTCAAAATGAGTTAACTTTTATATTTGCTTGGCTGATTGGGGAAGTTTAAAGATCAGTGGGTCAAGAGATAGTTCCTAAAAGTTCTAGCAGAGTTAATGAGTGAAAACCAACTAGCTGTATTAGTGTCAGAGTATTGTCTTTGTTCCTATAAGAAATAGGTATAGCAGTGATTTTAGTACAGCTTCTGTCAGTACAGTTGTTTATTATGTATGTTACTTNCTGGTGTCGTGGTCAGTAATAGGCTTCTGTACTCACAGGATTTTATTATATTGCTGCTCCTCGGGAAATCAGAAGAAGAAAAATAGAAAGTCTCTATGAGTAAAACAATACAGAAGTTTGCAAATAGAAAATAAATTATTACTTGTGTAGTATAATCAAATTTTAGATTCTGTAGGGACGACATCTTCAGAAAGCTGTAATTGCACTTACGTGAACTATGTTTCCCCCAAGATATTTTTACTCTTGAGACTGCAGACGTTAAGCATCTTCTTTGCTTTCTTTGACAGGAAATACTGGTGATTAAAGATCATGGCAACCGTAGACGAACTGAACCATCAAATTTTTGAACAGCAAGTGGGAGAGGTACATAAATTTTGAGTCCTGTTTAAGAGAAATTGAGTAATAAAATGTACAGACTGATATGTAAAAAACAAAACCACAAGAGAGAATTTGTAGTACAGCCAAAGTTTCTAAACTCTCCCTTGGAAGGCTGAAAGAACTTACTCTGTCCGTTTTAAAGTTATGCTGCAAAGTCTTTTTTACTGAAATTTACTCCATAGAAATTAAGAAAAATTTGGTAGTGTTTCCAGTAAGTGATTTACACTTGAACTCTGCTGTTTGGGTCTGTAGTGGTTTCCAGAGAGTCATCTGGTGGTATAATTGGTTTACTCACTTCTGGTTACAAAAGCCAGTACATAGCTTTGGCTTTCCAACTGTGCAACTGGTTAGGTTGTAATTTTTGTTTTCACTAGTAGAGGTTTGCCATGCTCTTCTCTGTAAGATGTTTTGTGGTGTTTGGTATATGTCAAAAGGAAGATTGGACTCCGGTTTCTGCAGACTTCCTAGTTTTCATTCTTTGTACCTTGTGTGCGGTATCTCTGTACTGCAGCCAAAGAACTCCCAGAGAGATGACTATCCATACTTATCTAGAAGGTTTCAGCACAGCATAGGCTATTTCAAATTAGCAGCACTATGAATCAGAGGCAATAATTTATATTAAATAGATGGTATTTTTTAGCTTGAAATAACCAGTCTTGATTTCTTGTCTAGACACAGACTTCTCAAGTAACTTTAGTTCTTCTCAGTCTTGATTTCAAATGGAAAGGTTGGAGCAAGGTGTGGGATGATTAATTCTATTCTGAATAAGATCTTACAGCTTTTACTGTTGCAGCATCTGAGTGTTGCTAAGGCTTTTGCAAAGACACAAGTGATTTATGTGATGTATGATTTTTTATTACTTGTCCTCTTTATAGGTGATAATGCATGTCTAATGTAGTTTTGTTTTGGGAATATAGTTCCTTGTGAAGGTCTAAATAGAGATCTATGTCCTGTTTAATTTTTTTTCTTTTAGAAAGTACAATGCTAGTCAAAGCTAGCTGAAGTGTATATTCCACTCAGAAAAGAGGATGGTGTGATGATGGTGTTNAATACACAAATAAACAAAGCATACATCCAAATATTTATGCTTCATTAATGTAACAGTGTCTGCTGAACTCTACAAAATTTTTCTTACGAAGATTTGGGCATGTGCTGTAGCTACAGTTTTGATAACAAAACAGCATATTTTTTTTAACATAAATGTTCTGTGTCCCAGTTAGTGCCTTCTGTTAGTTACAAAATTGACCTTCAAGCACTCCTGTTAATACTGAGAAATCAGTGTGTGTTCAGAAGAAGTTAGGTTTGCCCTTCTTGATTTGCATTAG
>VYZS01060895.1:0-17973 GCA_013400695.1 Neodrepanis coruscans
CCGAGGCCTGACGGCAACAACTGAATAAATTAAGTGGTCAAGAAATTTCTTGGCCTTCTGTACTTTAATTTTCTAATTTAGCTGAACACAGCAGGAGCTTTCCCTCTACTTTCTGTTTAGAGTTCTCAGCTCTGATCTGGAGGGAAGAAATCCTCTATGCACTTGACAGTGCTTAGGGGATGAGGTGATTCTGGGGCACAGGGGAGTATGTTGTGCTATGTTCCCTCTCTGTAAGATGGAAAAAAGTCTGTATAAAAGGACATTTTTTTATCTCTTCATATAACAGATTATTGTGAATCGTTTGATTCCTTTTTCAACTATTCGTTTTATCGTTTTATATAGTTATTCTAGGCATCAGCATTCTCACAAGTTACTTAAAAGCTGTACTTGCCAAAACCTGACAATTATTGCTTCAGTCATAACTTGCACAATCACCAACACAGTAGTAGAGAGAAACTTTAAATTCTTTTGGATGTCAGAGTTTCACAGTGGAAACCTATTTCTGCTGATACAAGTGGCACCTTTTCAAGGAATTCTGTGTGAGGTGTTTGAAAGAAACTGCTCCCTGATAAGCAGTTCATTGGACAAGGGAGGGTAGTGGCAGGTGTCAGGGCAGTCTGGCTGATGGCAGGGAAAGGAAATTGCAGAAAAATTAGTCTAGTGCTAAGGAAAATGACATAGGAAAATACATCTCAAATGGGTGTCTTGGCATGTGGGTGGCTAATCAACCAGCTCAAAAAAGAGCCACATGTTACTTGCACTCTGTGGTGAATGTAAAGATACCTATGTTGTTGGGTAGCACTCAAAACCAACTACACAAGAAGTGGAGCGTCTGGTCTTTGAACATTTTGAGAAGTGATGGACCTTGCAAAGCCATTGGTCCAGACAGAAAGACACAAGCCAGAACTAAGGGGTAGAGGCTCATATGCACACAAAGGTACATGGGTCCCTGTGCAGTCCAGCAATGAAACCCAGGCCACTGCTTCACAATCAGCTGCTCAGCACACATGTGGAAGGAAGAATGCATGCTCCTGAAAATGGTACAAATCCCAGAAACCTGATATCAGTGATGGGGTGACAATGGTGTTAAGTGAGGCTGTAAATGGATCTCTAGGTGATGTCTCTTCTCTACATAGGTATTTTTAAATTGTTCAAGTAGCTTTTAATCCTAATTGTTCTTATGCCATCATGGTGCTCTCAAGTTGCCCTGTCATTCCTGAATAAGGAAAAAATAAGTTTTGTGATTGCCATTGCGTATACAAAACTTGTGGGAACTTGCTGTGCCAGCATATCCCCAGTCATTGCTCAGACTTTTCACTGAGTACAACCAAAAACCCTTTCAGTCTGCATTAGGAAGGTGCAGTGAATTTCTAGGATGGCAGCTGAATATAAATGTTTCTAGGGCAGCTGGCACACACCTACAGGTTAGTCACAAATTATCTTGCAGCCCTGCTTTGCCGCACTGTATTTTTGGATCAGTGAAAACACTGTTGACCAGTATCTATTAAATCTATTAGCCATAGGATATTTTCCAGGATATTATCCAATAGGATATTTTGATCACATTCTCATACTCCTATCAAAATGCTCAGGACTTGCTTGGTAAAATCTTAGTAGAAGACTGGTATAGGTTTTAACCCTTTTTCAAAGAGCCAGAAATGGTTTCCCTGTTCTTCCCCACCAGCCAAGCACCCTGACCACTCCAGCTACTGTTCCAACACCAGCTTCTCTCTCCTGCTCACCTGAGACCTGTAGTCTGGGCTGGACCTTGCTACTGCTCTAGGCTGTGAACAAGCTCCTTATTGCTTTCATGTCAAATTCCCATGTTATCATGTCTGTTGCCTAATAAAAGCTCCATGATACTATAACGAACACAAAAACAACTGCAACAACATATTTTTTAAGATTAAATGTATGCTTTTTACTTTTTTAACTATACTTTGCATTGGGTCTCTCTGGAACAGCACTCCTGCCATCAATATCCCTTCTGACTAAAGGAAGCATACAGTTCCTATGAGTTCACTCCTACAGAGAACGTATCTTCAAACCATTCAACCACAAGTTATTTTTATGACTACAGCATTTGTCTGCCATGTTTGCAAGCAGCAGATCTTAAAGTTAGAAACAAATGTTTAAAATTATATCTGGGATTTACTCTTGAATGGTAGTTGTCTGCTTTGTCACTATTATGCACAAGCAGTTGATTGACAATCAAAATGAAGAAAAATTATTATATACTGTAAGCACACATCTTTAAAGCTTAGATGTCATCATGCCTGTTGGGTTTTTGAGAAACACTCTCTCTTGCACAAACATAGAATGCTGGTTTAAAAAAAAAGAGGCTGTAACAAGCTTTATCTGGCTTCCGTTAAAACCGATCAAGACATTCGCTTCAATTGGAGCTGGCTGGAGCTCTAGGGAAGTATTTTCAAATTATATAGAATATTCTTTCAGAAGTACCTGTACCCCTCTTCTCTTTTACAAGTGTTTGTTGTAATGTCTGGCTAATCTCATCTGAAGATTCTGGAGATCTATGAGCTGCAATTGTTGTTTTTGTCTGTACTCTCCAAAGGCCATAGCCTCTAGAGTTCACTTGTCTAACATTTTTGCAGTGTGCTTTTTTGAAATCCTGCTTGTTAAGAATACTACTACATTAAAACATTTTGAAATAGCACCAGGAGACATTGCTCTTGCCTAACCTCAGAAAACCACATGCTTTAATTTTGCTTAGGGAAAACTGATCATATTCAGCATATGAGAAAAAGAGCTGCATGCAGTTGGAAATTACATGATCATTTGCATGGAGATAAAAATGAAGGGTCATTAATTTTATAGCATTAAATGAAGAGAAGTATTAAACCGCTATAATTAGCTTCAATAAATGCATTTTAAAGACATTTTCTCAAATGTATGTAGGAAGTTTACATCTATATGTACTGTTGAGAGAAAATTATTATATTCAATCCAATCTTATACATTGCATCTACAAATTCAAATATATCTATTTTGACAGACTTCTTATTCTTTATAATTTGTTTAATTGCTCTAGCCCACTGATGGACATAATTCTATAATGTCATTCTAAAGGTTTCATTGAAATTTTTGATCTCTAGTGAGCTATGGTTCCCTGAATATAAGTTATGATTTAAAACTAACGTGAATTGTATTGTACTGGTCATACTGCCCAGCTCTACAATAGCTTATCAGCTACCTTTAACGTACTTAACAATTCTGTCTTAACATTATATTCTTGGTTTTAAGTTTCAGAGTTTGGGGAGTTTTATTATTATTTTGTGTTTCTTTTATACTGGGAAAAATTTACTGCAACTGGGATCAGTCACTACCAGTGACTAGATGGTGGAGAGGTGCTCCAAAAACCAAGTAAGATAACCAAATACAAAAGAAACAGGAAAGAGTCTCCATGTTAAAAATAATTTAATACAACACTTTACCAGCTCCAAAACTGGGAAGTGATGACAAAAATCTTCAGCATGGATGTCAGAGATGCCACTGAGCTTTCTTCTGACTTACTTTGTACAGTCGGGGCAGTATGTCGCAGGAGTACTTTGTGTGCATCCACTGCCTAACCTTCCTTCACTATAACAAACCTTCCTCTCCTTGTCTTCTCTACAAAGTCAGTTCTGGAGATCCTTTCTCTGCCAGACCTGCCTGCTGCAATCATCATTCTGTTTATTTTCAAGCGAACAGCCAGGTATTTCCTGTCCTTGTGTCCCTGGTGTTGCTGGGAAGAAATTCCCCTTAAATACTTGTTTTTTCTATTTGGAGTCTTGCTTCCCTCCTCTACTTTGCCCTGACTTATACCTGACAAAGGTCACACTGAGAATACCTGTGAAGATCCAAGTCATCTGGTCTGGTGTGAAGGTACAGGGGAGGGCCTGTAGCTGAAACCCTCCCTCTGATGCTGACATTGTTTCCTTGCTTGCCCAATTCCCATGAGTCATCTGGGGCCATGATACTCCATAGTCCCCTGGCCTCTTTAGTCCAGGTTAGGGCTTGATCTGCCCTCAGTAGTAGTTTTTTCCTATTTCCTTATCTGCCTGTCATCCACCACCACTACCTGGTTTTATGTTAGGCTACTATAACCACAAATGCTCCCCAATATGCTGAGGCAGGATGGCCTCAGATGAGGGAAAAGATGGGCTCATCAATCCTATTATTCGTTTTTTTTGAGGGAAAAAAACAAAACAGAAATATCTCATTTTGGAACCAAAGGACAAAGAATATTATACAAATATAACAGAGATCAAATACGTATTACCAAATGTGCCTACTACCCATCACATGGGAAGTAGATAATACAGGTCTAGGAATATGTGATATTAAAGAACTTTTATACAAATTATTTATATGCCAGAACTGTATTAAAACAAAAATGCAGGGGGGCAGGAGGAGGGGAGATGTGGAGAGGAAAGCAAAACACTGAAGTGACTGAAGTCAGCAGTCCAAAAGGACAGATCTGGGCACAGTTAACTCATTTTAAATTAGTCATCATTACTTCTCTATCTAGACATAAAACAAAGAGCCTGACCTCATAGAAGCAGGGTGAAGGAAAATGATAGGGAAAGAATCCTTTCAACATGATCTCAACAATTCAGCATATCATAGTCATACTCGATGTGAGTCTTTTTACCATCTACTCAGAAATGAGTAACTATATTTTTTTCTCTTCCCAAAATTTTACATAGACATCTAGCCAGGTGAAGATTTTGAAAGGATAGTAGAACTATGGGAGTAGTTTCCAAGGCTGAGATAGCATTTGTTTTTTTAGAGGCCCTTTTATCAGAAATATCTTATTAGTATGGTGACATTTACGTTTTTGTTTTAGAGCAGAAATGTCAGGTATGTCTATGTGGAAATGATGTACAGCTCCTGAGCCTTTTTTTTTTTTTTTGAGATATGTTAAATTTGTGTCCAGACCATATGGTTTTTTCCATGTTAAGTCCAAACACATGGCAAGAGACTTCTCTAGTGCTAACAGCAACTTTGTAGTTTCTCAGCATGGCAATGCTATACTGAAGCCTAATCGACATTCTCCACCAGGACTGTGACTTTTCACCAAGAAAGTGCCTTTCCAACTTCTATGAGCCTTCCTAACTCCTTCTAGCAATTAATTCATATGACTTTTGAACTGAATCAAAACAAAGAAATGCTTCTGCCTGACTTCTTACTACACGTTGCTTCTATTACACCTCAGTATTCCTAGTCAGACTTCCCAGGAGAGAATGTTTCCCAGCTCCTCCTCACGTCCCAGTGTACTGAGACTGCATGAGAAGCTCCTGTCTGCTGTCAAAGTGTTGAAGCATCCCTTTGTGTTTTTAGGTTCTGCTTTATATAGGTAACTGTGAAAAGACCACTTCTCAGTAAATGTGAGGCTAGATGTGGCCAGAACAAAGAGCACTTAGCTGGGACTGTAAGTCCTTAAAGCTGGGCAAGGTAATGATGCTAAGGGAGACCGGTGGAGCAAGTGACTAATCTGTCTTCTGGAGTAGGTGTTCACATGAATTTTGTGGGTTTAGAAGCTGTTTCTGTACGAGACTTGGGTCCTGGCTAGGCTGTTTTTTGTAGCTTGTGATGAGGCAGACTCTCAGGGTGCCTGCTCTTAACTGCTTGCACCTTACCCCGAAAGAGCCAAAGCTCGGGCAGTGAAATTAGACCAGGACCTTAAAGGTGTGAACAGAGGGTTTGTTAAGACACTTCCCAGCATCTAAGGGTGGATGATCTGTCAATATAGAAGCAACCACAATTATTTATGTCTCATCTAGGAAAAGGATTGCTACAAGATATATTGGTGCCTGGCAGCAATAACCATTTGTGTATGTCCAAATACTCTTCAGGCATTCAGCCACACCAAGGTCATTGGAAGAAGTGGCTCCTCAAGGGAGAACAACCGCTTCTCCTCATGCACTTTCAGGATTCTAATGGGGAGCCCATTTGGCTGGCTGTTGAGTATCTGAAGTCTTTGGACAGCTGAATAATGTTCAAAAATTGTTTGTAAATGTTTGAAACCCATTGTCAAACCTTGTTGAGATGAGTGAGTTTTCCACAGGAGGATATTTTGTGTGTGCCTCTGTGTGTGTACTTGTTTGGAGATTCTATGAAGGAAATTGGGTTATGTAGGCTTGGATGCACAGCTTTAAAATGTGTACCATGTTTTCTTACTATGAGCCCTATGTAATTGAATATTTTACAAGTGAGGGGTTCATCTACCTACACAGACCTGTGTGCAAAGTCTGGATTGATTTTGAGGGTTTAGACATAGTATACTTCACAGTGTCTTCTCAGAATTTCCTGTCCAGTGGCTTCTGATTTCTTTAGTGAATGATTCATTGCAAGTGTATGGAAAAATATATATCTAAAAAAATGATGGTCTGAAGGTTTCGGGTTATCAACTATGTAATGATTTATTTACCCAGAACTGGAATAATAAAAACTGAAATACACTGATAAATTTTATGCTCATTATTACAACACTCCTGTGTACACTATTACAGAGGTAAAAGACAAATGGAACCTCACTCTGCAATCCCACCTAAAGACACCTCCCTCAATGTAGTCATCTTCATCTATCAAGCCTTCTCCCACCATTTCTTGGAATGCGTAACGTGCAATATTGAGACATATTTTATCCCATTTAGTAACAATTATAGATTCTGTTATAACTCATGTATGTTTCCTTTAGACTGGGATATTATAATATTTTGCCCCTCCAAAATCAAACCATCACTCTGCTCTTCACTGATGTAAGCTTTCTTTTATGATTTTATTACATATATTTAGTTAAGCCTTTTCTGTTTGTTTCTCCAATTTCTCCAATTACATTTAAGTTTCACATTCCTGGGGTTGCACTCCTATTTCTGAGTAGGAAAAAATGGGTCATTACAAAAACTTCATCTCTTTGCTTGGTTGTGAGACAGAGAAGTAATGTATGCTTTCGAATGGAGGTTTGGACTTGATATTAACAAGGGCCCTTTAGATACACTGGCTGCCACCAGTCCTTGTTGCTGGTTTTCACCTCCAGGGAGATATTATGTCTTAGTCAGAAGTATCGGATCTGCCAGGAAACTGATCGATTATCTATGCAGTATTGGCTGCCTTATTCATTCGTTGCTTGGGATCAAGAGCCTGACTAAGCTCTCCTGCTTACTCCTGTCCCAGTCCTAGCACATCAAATCTGCACAACACAAGTATCTGTAAAGGTCCCCTTATCTCAGCCAGGGGTTTTAAGATGCAAGTCTTTTACCTCTTCTGATTAAACACATAATCATTATAGATCATTGTCTATTCATAATAGAATAGACATAATGCTTGAAATTCTTATAATCCATGTATTAACTAAAATAACTAACCGCTGCATCGTGATAATGCTCTGCTCATGTCCAAACCCTTCTCCTGTTGTCAGCTGACTCAAACAAGAATGCCTGAAGTTTGTGTGATGCCTTTCCTTGTCAAAACACTTAATACTACATCCCATTACAATGTGACTTCTGAGATATGGAGAATGTCTCTGCTACAGTTGGTAGTTTGTATCCATTTTTGACAACAGCCTGACATGACGGCAGCTCTTTCTTTTCTTTCTTTGCATTTCTTTCTTTTTCTTTCAGGTATTTGTTGACTAGAATGGCAAAGTGGGGTGGCTCTTCCTTTCTGGATAATGTTCTGTAATAGAAACAGTAAACAGTCATGGCAAGAAAATATAACTTTACTGTTTTGATTCTGTTTTCCACCAAACCTAATGAACAGGAACTACCTAGTCTTAACAACACTTCCATGCTTTGAAGTCTGGCTCTACATAAGTGGCCTTTGTCAGATGTCACAATGTCAAAGTTTCTACACCTAGTAATAATAGCTGTGATATGCATGATTGCATCTATAGTTGTATTGCTTCTTATGTTGAAAAGAGTCAGCTGTGACCTGTCTATGTTATTTGGCTTTATCCAAGAGACATAAACACATCTAAGACAACTCTGCTTTTCATGTCCCACCACTAGTCTCATTTCTTAGAATCATAGATTGGTTTGGGTTGGAAGGGACCTTAAAAATCATCTAATTCCAACTCATGGTCAGGGATGTCATTCACTAGACAAGGTTGCGCAGGGGCTTATCCAACATAACCTTGAACACTGCCAGAACTCTGGGTGACATGTTCCAGAATTTTGCCAACTTCACAGTAAAAAAATTCTTTCTAATATCTAGTCTAGATGTGTCCTTTTTCAGTTTTATTTCTTATTCATGTTCAGAGACATGCTATGTCTTTGACTGTCAGAATCTGTATTTCATTTGAGATAATTTTAAGCTGATTGATAAATATATGAAACCTTTTCCTGGATTTCATTCTACTGCTATTGTAAAATGCTTTATCAAGGGCTTTTGCAATAGCCATATCTCTCCCAGTATTGCATTCAAACCAAATCATAAACCTTCACAGAAAATGAAATCCCTTTAGTCTTGATTGATATTTTTGACACTCATTTTTGTCAGCTTGCTAAATGTCATATAGTCATTCTCCAGTGACATTGACCTCTCAGAAAGTTCTGAAACATGTAAAAATTAAGCATCCTTGCCTATGCACAGTAATGACTTCCAGTTTTAACTGATACCTATGGCATATACATCAAAACTCACAGAAAGGACCTGACAGATGTGTGAGCATAACACCATAATGTTCTTCGGAGGTGCCTGTGAGTAAGACAGACTTTTGCTCAGAGTGTAACATCAATAATTATTTTACTCCTTAAGATTTACCTTCATGCCTTCTTGATATCCTTGTCTGAAAATTCCTTATTCAAAACCAGACTACTCAGTTCTCAGTTGCATTGGTTGCCTTTTCTGTCTGTGTTTTCCTTGGCATGCTCACATCATGGTTTCTAGCACTGTGGACACGTATTTTCACCCTGTTATTACTGAATGATCTGTCTGAGAACAACTTGATAGGGAGGGTAGCACAGCCATGAAGCAGGTTACTGGAAGTTACTTGTGAATCTCCATCCTTGCAGGTTTTGAGACCGGAGTAGAAAAAGCCCTGTCAGACCTGATGTGCGCATGTCGCAGTTCTGCTTTGAGAAGAAGGCTAGACTAATTGCCTCCTCCCAGCCAGCATTCTTGTATGTCCAGCATAAGTTAATGGTCCTTTCACCCTGAGCTCTGATCCTGATGAATTCTTTGCAGAAGGTTTCCTGTGAGCTAATGGTGCTGTTGTCATCCTCTCTAAGTAGAACACTCTGCAAATACTTGGAAAATTTTTGAAGCTGTGTTACCATTTGGAATTATTCCTTTTTAAAATGCTGAACACTCTCTTGACTTGCTTATTTTGCCAAAGCGTATTCAGTTCAGTGCTAGTTTTTACCAATTCCAGGTTTGATCCTTGTGACTTTTCCTGTCACTTGACTATTTTTGTGCCCTTTAAGATTCCCCCAGTGCACACAGTTTGCAGCACTCTCTGTTTCCCCTCAGCTTCAGGTGGAAGCAGCAGGCAAACTACAATTGCCAAGCAAATTCTGACTGTCTCATCAAAAGTTATTTCTGGGTCCCCTCTTTGTCTGGCACAAAGACTTCATGCCCAGTCAGAGGTGCAGTTAACCCTTCCAGCCTGACAGCAAGACTGACTTCTTGGGGCTCAATCAACGATAAGACTTCCATTTTCTCCCTTTCTTCATCTTGTCTCTATTAAAACAAACAAACACCCCACAAACAAAACCAACAACAAAACCACCACCACCAAAAAACACAACCAAAAAACACCACCAAAAACATATGCTGAAGAGTCTTATGAAAGCAAATACGCAGAGTTCAGGATTTCTCAAATTTACATATGCTACCTTCATAGTTTGCCCTCTCTGTATGAGTTAAGTGAATCCTACTAAGAACATCAAGTATCTGAGAACAACTCTTTAAAAGAAATAAAGCTGTTTCTGCTGATTTACCCCCTTATTGGTGATTACAGCTTGCAGAGACAGGGGAAAGTCCTGTTTAAACCACGTCCAGTTGTCCTTGCCACATCCAGCAATTTCATGTTTTTAACTGATTGCTTCTGATGCTTGGGAAATTTTCTGAGGTTTCCTTTATAGGTAGTGGCAAGTATTGTTCAACAACTGGCCAGAATTAAGTCTTCCATAGGCTTCTGTTTCATTTGGTCCAATGCATGATTCCAAAAATAATTCCACCAGTGGATTACAGAGACCCCTGGAGGTACTACTTTGCACTGGGAAATACCCTGGCCAGTCAGATGGTAGCTGGCCTTGCCCTTCTGGCAACACTGCAATGGCTTTTGAGCAATAATAGAACTATTAACAAGCTGACAACTGGCAAGGTCTCCTGACATTCAGGCTTCTGCAGTATGAAGGAAGCCTTCAGGGATGAAACTTGTTCATCCCCTATGCTTCAGAAGGTCCCTTTATGAAACATGGCTTCAACTATCTCTGCCTTGCCCTTAAACTTAGCTGTTCCCCTGAGTACCTCTCATTATGACTGCAGAAATACCGTGGAAATTCACGTTTTATAATTTTTTCCCTTTTTTTTCATTTAGATGGGTTATGTTGTCAAACTAGTTCTGAAAACAATCTCATTACATTTTTATGCTCTTCTTATAGACATGCCTTTTCACAATACAGTTTTACTTTATGCTATCATTAATTTTATCAGTTTTTTAAAAAAAATTTTCTGGAAAAAAAATTTTCTGGCCCTGGAATTTGTTCTTCGGATCTGGTCTTGATGCATCTCAGTTCCTAGATTTTTCCTTTCTCAAATCACCATGATTGTTTTTTTCTGTCCAAAGACTTACAAGATATTTCTTTAGATTCATTACTAAGATGAGTGCCAGGAGTGACCCCATAACTACATACAGTGCATGTCAATAAGACAGTGTACACTAGTGGCGTCATTAGTGTACAGTGTTCTGAAGCATCTGATAACAGGTGGACATTATTACTCAGTAAAATGTGTCACCAAGAAAAGGAAATGGGCCCATAAGCAGTGAGATGACAAATGCCATGGTTCCCTCTTCTTTGTTTACACGGTGCAGGGATTAATTTTGCCTAGTGGTACACTTCGATCCAGATCAATCTGCTACATTGTTGAGCAAGACACTTTTACTACTCCATCATCCGTTTTTCTTTCGAAGATATTTTTTAAAGCCTTGAAAGCATGAAGTATCAAACTGTTGAGATTCTATCAAATAGTAAAACACATGGATATGATTTATTAATGGTGCCACTTAAATGATGTATGGAATTACATCAGAGATCATCTCAGGTCCTTATGTCATGGTGATTGCATACTAATCTGATTTTACCAGAATCAAAATAAAATTGGAAGCCCAAACTATGTTTTTATAAAACATAACTGATTTACCTGTCTCCTCTAGCTTGCAGTATATTATAGAGTAATCCTTTTATAGATAAACAAGATGTTCTTCTGCCTATGCTATGTCAACCTTTTTTGTTAATAATCACCAACATATTTAAGGATGTGCCTAAAGTTCTTCATTATAATAGGAAAAAGTCCTGTATAAATCAGTGAATAAAATAGCTATTTCAGGCTTTATTTTGTTTTAGTTTTATGGCATACTTTAGCTAGCAATGTGAGAACAAACACATATGCAAAAGCATACTAGGATAGTACTTTACCATGAATATTTCAAGGAATAGAAAGACTACCGGAACAGCCAAAATGGCTTATATGTAATATTATGCATACACCATAGTGTCTGTTTTTGTATATATATCTAAAATTATTTATTTAAAGAAATTTTGGAAATCACTTTATGATAACACTGGTAGTTTTACTTGATGGTGTTTTAAAACTGAATAATGCCTTGTAAATAATTCAATTTAAAAATAGTATGTCTAATCATGGAAAAAATTTTCCCAAATAATTTTCTTTTTCAGTTTTTAAAGATTAAATAACAAAGTCTGGTTCTTTATTGCTGATTTCTATCATTAAACCAACTACATGCATGCAGTGCTGATTGTAATATAAAGAATTATACTCCTGGGTCCTACTTGTATTCATTCTCATTCTATACTTTAAAAACCCATTCATCATTTACTGTGCAGTGGCACTGGAGCTTAGCATGTGCGTGCTATTCCTCACCCATATTCCAGTGCAGTCTTCTGGAGATGAAGAGAGAGACTGTGACTGTGCATAACATGTGTGACTCCCCTGCTGCACATGAAGGCACACATAGGTCTGTGTATACATTCATAGCACATTGCTCATAATTGCAGAGAAGCCCTTCATAGGGGGTGAATATAATAGTCTTCATTCTCTGCTCCCCAGAATCTCTTGTAATGTTTGGAGCCTTAAACCAAACCAATCTTGTAAACAGCTAGGTGTGTGTCTGCACCAGGAGGTTTTTTTGATATGCAGCATAAGTGAAATGCTGCGTAATATAAAATGATGGCACTATTAATCCCATAGCACTGGTGAATCCCAGCCCCCTCTGCTATTGATACCAACACCATTGTCTCCAGCTTTAAACTTCATCAGTATGCAAACAGAGTGTCACTATGATGGGTGGTAACTTGGTTGGATTCACTTTCTACATTTCCGGCAAATGAGTATAATTATTTTCAGAGCTGCGGGCAATTCATGCATGTTTTATCCTCCATCTGGACCTACATGGTACACAATAGTGATAAAAGATGATTTCCCCCCTTGGATGTTCATAGGCCATCATCGACACCATCCGAATGAAATGGTCATGTATCCCCTAGCACTTCTACATCTGCCACAGCTTGACAACAAAATTATTTCCCTATAGTACTAAAACATTTCAAGTATTCAAGCCCTCTGTGCATATATATGTGTTTTGAAGCATTCAACTGTTAACATAATGTGGTAATTTATAAACTGACAAATTAACTATTCATAAATCTGAGCAGGGCCTTACGAGGTCTGCAAAGCAGAGGAAAGGAAAACCTTTTTGATCTCTATAGTAATAGTAATAATAATCTTATCAAGTATTAGAGGCAGGTTTTAGTCTTCTACTGTTAGTGCTTTTCAATCCTGGGCTTAATCCTGGCTTCTGCATGCTGAAGCTCAGATGCTTTGAATTGAACTATTGTCATGATTGTAGCTCATGACAAACTGGTTGAGCAAAAAAGGGAAATATGATCTTCCATCACTGACCATCCAGAAGGTAAAATGATGAAGGCAGAAAGGCTAAAATAGACTTTACCAAAAATAAATTAAGTTCATGAAGACAAGCAGAATCAGTGTCTGCAAAACTGAGATTGCTCACAAGAGAAAGAGAAGAAAACAAAGATCAGCTTCCTTTGTTTCTTTGTTATAAAATAATTTTAATTATTAAAATACACCAGTACGATTTCTTTCCTTAGATAATGCAGGCTTTCCTTACAGGCTTCCAATGACTCTTCAACAGCCAGACACCGGGATTTGCATTGCTTGTACCAACCAAGGCAAAGGAGACGTCTCTTACTTTTACTGCAGGAGCCTGATTCATCACAAAATAAAGTAGGTACTAATTTTGACAGACACAGGGAGAGGACTCAGTGTCTTCACTGAGTCCAGTGAGTGTTTTCACTGGATGGTGCTGTTCACCTGGCATGGCCATGTCCAACAGGCATCCTCTTGGGGTGCTGGTGAGGCAGGTGCATTGATGCTGCACCCATTAAGGTGTTGCCATGCCAGACTCTGCTGCCCATGCCATCACCCTGTGCCACCAGCATGAGTAGTCTTCATTGTGGCTTTACCAGGGTCACCATGGCAACAGTGTAATAGATTTGTCCTTAGTCAATCCCAGTGGCCACACTGAATTGCAATGCAAAATTTGCTGGAGTCTGAATTCCTTTCAAGTCATGGTTCATGTGTCAGGAAACAAGTCAATGTGCAGAGATTGATAAATATGAAGAAGAAACATTTACTCTCCCACACTGCATGCTTGTGGTGACATTCAAATGTCAAGACCCCTCCAGACCCCACTTCTGTCTCATTTTCTGTGTATTAACTCACTCTTTGGATGGGGAGAGCAGTGGGGCCAGGCAGCCATGGTGAGCAGAGGGCAGCGTTGCAGCGCTAATGTAACCACATTTCACCCCTGGCATGCAAAACACTGTGCCCCTGAGGGAAGCAACCTCATCCCAGGGCACAGACCATCCACTGAGGGGCCAGGGCTGCCTCAGCAGTGCCACATAGCACAGGGAAGAGCAGCTTGTAAGTAAAAGCGTGCCCTCTGCAGTGTCTTTCCTAGTTGTTAGCTGAAGCACAACCAGTTTGTTAACAGCTTCCTTGACTGTGGTAACAAGATAGTAACAAGAAAGTCCTGACAACTGCAAGCCTTAGCTTGGGGTTTCTCTATATCACTAGTATAGCTCTGCTCCCTGTCACACCTGTAATATTTCTTTTATTTCAAAGTCTTAAGTTAATACAGCTGGTAACACTTTGACTTCATTTAAGAAGATTAACTCTATCCCAGATGAAACCAATACATGCTTCTACAACTTCCATATTTTCCCCTCCAACAATTTTTGCAGAGTCAGGGCAGCTATCTCTATGTTGAAGGAGACAAGCCAGCCCTGACTTGGAGCTGTGGAGAGAAAGAGATGCCCTGAGAAAAGAGCAGGTGCTGTTACTTCTTAGACCCAAACACATACTCAAGAAACTGCAGTCCTACAACCAGATGACACATAACTTTCTGTATAGGTACCCCAGACACCTTCTGCATCCAGCCCTCACTCATGAGATGCTCCCCAGCAGAAATCTGCCCAGGAGGAAGGCTGAAAGCTATGATGGTAGCAGAGTTCCATGTTGGAACATCATAGTGTGTCCTCTACAAAACAACAAGTAACACAAACACAGATTCACAGCCCTTCTTGTGGGAATAATGTGGGGGTTTTATTATTTTCTCAGCTCCTGGCATGAATGGCTATTCCAGGAGCATCACCACTTGCAGGGTGAAGAACCTCTGGAGAAGGATTGCAGTGTCAGGCTCGTAGGTTGTGGCTGATTTGCTGCACCCCTGTTTGATGGGATGTACTGGTAACCCCATAGCAGTCCCCCATTGCCCTCGTCTCTCCTCCCTGCCTATGATCAGTGCTCTGAGGTGCAGCAGGCTGCTCCTCACCCATAGCTTTGCAGCAGGGCTTGCATGGAGCATGGAGAGACAGCAGGAGCTTCTGCAATGTTATTAATTTTAAATGTGTTTTTATTTCTTTGACTGGTAAGATGGTTTCTTTTCTGTTTTATTTGTCGCTTGTCTTCCCTATCTTGTATGCTGAAATTGGCACTTCATTTTCACTTGAATCCCAACCTAACATTAATGTAGGCAGCAATGTAAGAATGTGAAAAAAAAAAAGAAATCTAATCCTTATGCCCCCTGAGCCCATGGGCGATGGATTAAATACGTATTTTTTCCTTATATATTATGGAAATAGATTTTGCATGTCTGAAGACATACAGCATTATCTAAAGGATCCTATTCAACTAAGTTGCCTTTGCTGTATTCTGAGCAAAGATGACTGGGCTAGTGGTGTTTTGTGTAAATGAGGCACATGTTAGATTGAGTGCATTCAGGTTTTGTTTATCTAGTTACAATTTTTCTCTGCAAGAGAATTTCAGTCTCCAGTTTCCTTGTAGAAATGCCCCTTGCCCTGGGTGTGTAGAGGATAGGGGAATTTCTAAAGAAGTTCAAGATTTTACAGCTGTATTGAATAATATGAGGAAAATGAATATATGAGGAAAATATCAAGGTCAAGCTAAGGAAAAAAAAAGAAATTAATTCCAAGGGCAGCAGCAAAATGGAAAAGGCCTAGTCTCCAGCAAAACATTTTCCTTATAATTTTTCTGCTAAATCAGTGATAATGGAAGGTGATGACAGAGGCAAAATATTATGAAAACTGAACATAACAAATTTTACTGGTGATTTATCATGTATGTATTTTGACTGCTTCTATCCCACTGTTCAGCTCTCTGCACAAAATTCCGTTGTGGCAGACCCTGGTAATGGATTCCTTCCAGCAGACCCCTGCCAGTTCTGGTCATTAATCCAGACGTATATGCTGGCTCAGGAGCAAAACACTGCACCTACATCCTGCCATGAATATTTTCAGGAGTAAGCTATTTCATACTTCAGTGTTATTACCATTTTGTTTATGTGTATAATGCAATACTGTATATCAAACAACCCCCTACATAGTATTGCAGATCTGACCCATTTGTTGCTTCTGTCATAGAGAGGAATGGGAGAATAGCAGTACTTGAGAGCAACACTCTCAACTAGATAAAAAAGATACCTATGATGCAGAAGGGTTATTTTTTTAGAAACACACAGAGCTGCGCAAATGTCAAATTGAAGGTGAATCCAAAACCAGTATGACCGAATGGCATGAGAAGCCTCCTACATGCCTCTGGCTGTTATTTTGCCATAGCTCCTTTACTTGTGCCTTTGATTTGTTCAGTTTAGTTATTAAAACACCCTGTAGTTTTGGTGGTTGTTTCAAGTCATGCAAAAGATTTTCTAAAAAACCTATATGATATGCTTTACAGGGGTGGAAGCCAAAAGTTTACCCCAAAAAAACAGAGGCTGAGGTTTCAGGATGCAAAGGGGGGGGAGGGGAGAAGCCTTGTTCTCTGCCAGTCATGGGATGGACTGAGGCATGGCCCCTTCTCCACCTCAGAGTCATCCAGAGATGCACACCTCCAAGGGCTTCTGTCCTCAGCAGCTGTGCTTGGACATAGTTCCCTTGCGCTTCTGCAAGGAAAATGTCCTTGGCAAAACCCCAAGGTTTTAGGAGCCCTTCCTGCCACAATGTGAAAGAAGTCATGACAAGGAATTGTGACAAACCCCTCTCTATGGATGTTTTTACTCGTTAAGCTGGTTTCAGAGAGAATCTATTGATCTTTATTCTTACCTGCTCAGAACTGGGCTCAAATGAAAACAATCAAATTATTATATAATTTAAAGTCTGTTTGCAGAATTCTTCAGATGGTGCTGTCAGGGGCATTCTCCAAATTGATTTCATAGTTACATATTCAGTATAATATTGTCTATGATCTAGATGTTTGCCACCATCTCCAGAATCACACAAAGTACTACATAAAAAAACCCCTAATCTTGAAGAGTCTTAATTGATTTCTTTTCTTCTGTTCAAGCTCATTACAGAAAGGCTATACCAGAATGTAAGACACTTATGATTGCAGAGCACTGATGAAAACTATGTACCACTGGATGTTCCTGCACTCTACCTCGGCTCCTAATTTTGTTCTGCATCCTGTTAAATCTGGCTGGAGCCCTGCACATTCTTTGCACAAGCTCACACTCACACATACCTCAACACCAGTGCTCACTCAAGGGACAGAGCGTGGCACCTTATTGACCTCTGGGTAATCCTTGCAGAGCAAAACTCATACGCAGGTGCTGCTGTTCTTTTCCACACTTCATGGCACAAGGCCTTTTCAAGCCTTCTAAACCTTTCTTGTCTTTGAAGGTGTGCCTGAGTTTTTACTGTTTCTGTCACATTTGTGGTATGGAGATACGAAAACTGAACACAACCTTTTAGGTGAAAACATACCACTTATTTATATAATTGCATTGTGGTGTCTTGACGCTGTTCGTAATGGATCCTTACACTCTGGTAGGGTTGCTGATTGTCATTGTTGCTCAGCCAAGGTCTTCATCTGTTTGTCCACAGTGGTGAATCCCAGGTGATTTTTACATACTTTGGAAAATTGTAATCTGAGTCTATTTTGTGAATATCTGCACATGATTGCTGATCTCTTCACACAACACAAAACTATTTGGGAGCACAACAAATGAGCTCTGTTGGGTGCAGAATGAGTAAATTCATTGTAGATGTCCCCTGTAGACATTCTGTTAGCATCTGAGAAATAATGTGTGTGTAGGACAGGCAGTTCCCCCTTATAGCTCAGATAGAAACACAGCCTCAGCTGCAAAACTGATGTCCTGTATTCATACTGCTTGTCTCAACCTGAAAATTT
>VYZS01060895.1:18012-35952 GCA_013400695.1 Neodrepanis coruscans
CCTATAAACGTTTTCAGTGTTTGATTAACATTAATATGAGAGTTACAGCTCAAGTTAAATCTACTTCCCAGTTTCTTTATTTGATTTTGTCAAGTTAGTTAAGGAATGCTAGTTCTAGAGAGAAACTTAGTCTGTCTATTTTATTATTAAATGAAAAAAGGATCATCTTAAATAAAATGTTNGAACTTTACTAAAAGTGATTGAAAGTCCATATAATTTTTATCTCATATGAATTTATTAATGCATTCTAGGAGATTAGAAATCCACGGCTTCCCTTTGAAAGGAATGTGCTAGTTTGACCCCTTTTTGGTTTTTTCTGCTTCTTTTTAGTTGTTTTTTTAATTATAATTCAAACCATTCAAAAATACAGCAGGCCAGATTTTCCAGGTCATTCATATTTAAAGATAAATACAACACTTTCCATGAATAAACAGACAAATTTTCCAATTTCAGTTAAGTACTGTGTGCTTCTTCTCAACCTATTCTCTTTAAGCCTTCTGGTGCTGCTGGTTGGCTTCCATTGAAATATGTGGCTTATTCCCTCAGAATTTGTCACTTTGCTTCATTATGAAGTTTTCTGGGGCACCTCTACTTCTAAAAGCACCTTTTTCTTAATATCAGTTATGTTTCCTGAGCAGGAAAACTATGTGGTTTTTTTTTTTTTAAATTGCGTTTGTGGAAGCTGGAATGTAGAAAATTTAGTATATTAGTTTTGCCACCAGCTTTCATACATTCACAGACCGAGCTCTGCTGTCATCAAATCAGCAGTCTGAGCATTGCTGGGCTCTTACAGGTGCTGTGGAAAAGGGAAAATACAGGCACAGAATAATTTAAGTTGGAGAGAACATTTAAGATCATCAGGAGATGGGATAATAATGATAATATCTTGCTGAAGTTTACAGGAAGCTTTCTGAAAGTGTCATACGAAAACTGGCAAGAAGAATAAAAATTAACCAACATATGTCATGAATAGCACAGAATTACAATAATTTAAGATGGGAAATCACCTAGTCCAGTCACTTCTTAAACTAACACAATGACCTGACAGCATGACTTTTCACCTGTGTAAGTCCCTGAGCAATTGCACAGGGATCGCATGAGGGATGGTAGAAGCAATTGCATGTACACTACAGATGTAACTTTTCATTTATTTCATTATTTTATAACTTAAAAAATTATGTATATTCCTACTGATTTATTAACATTTCTTTGAGAGTGGAACGGAAAGTCCTTTGATTAGAAGCAGAGGCTCACCAGGCTAGCTCAGGGAGGAAGATTACCTGAGGGAAGTGATGACATCACCTCTCTAACCATTCATTCACAGAAACAAGTTTAGCAAAAATACAGCAGGCCTAAATTTTAGAAAACTTTATATCTGTCCCGACATGTGGTTGGGACAGGGTCCATCTATATTTGCATATTTGGCTTTGAGCAGTAGCATGCTAGAGGGGTGATATACACCCCATTTCAGAGTAATACCCCTGAAACACTTGTTGTTAGCCACCACTACTTTGACCTGTTGATCATCTTGATGTTTTGTTATGTGAACAGAATCAAAGGTGGCTTCAATCACCTTTTTTTCAAACATTAATCCAGTTTTGCAATCCCACAGTGACCACAGGCTGGAAAACAGAGAGCCTCACACAAAATTTAGGATTTTATGCACACCCAGACTTATGAATCACCAAGTCTCTAAAATAAGGGGTAAGGATCCAGGTTTTGTAGGGTTGGATGACCTAGCCATCTCTCCCTTCAGGAGCACCAGGTTAAAACGGATTTACATAAATTGAACATTTGAGATAAAATATGGAACTCAAATCTGTGATTCAATGAGAGGGAAACACTTGAAATCTCAAAGCAGGTATATTGGAGAAGAATATGTGTATAAGCAGGAGAAGACATCACTTTGAAATTTTTAATACCCATATTGTTGTAATCTTCATAAAGCCTTCAGAGATAAGATGAACTGCTAGTTAAGATCCCAATTCCAGGTGAAAACCAATTACACTGCTTTTACAGTGAGTAAGACAGTACATATGAAGCACGGGAGCATACCTTTGTTAACTGCCACCTCATACATGTGGATATGAGAAACACTGGTATTGAGTTTTGGCAATATCTTACTAACGAAATCTCCACCAGCTGATGAGGAGCAGAAAACTGGAGAGAAGCACTCTCTTCCATGGAAGCAGAAAAATGGCATCCACTGTCACTCTGACTTATTGCTCCTTCTCCACCTTCTAGAAAAGCCTTTTTTCTCTTGTTCTGTTCTGCAATCATGTTGCTTTGCTGGGAGCCACAAAGATTGAAAATAACTGAATGATGTGCCTGGATCTCATTCATTTCTATGATAGGTCATTCAATATTTCTGGTGGGAGGTTTTTTCTGGACACTGGCTACGTGATGGGGTAATTGTTTTGGTGGAAGAACAGATGCAGTATCAAGGAGCCTGGCACAGACTGTGATCTGCATGCTGTCATCTTGAGGATTTTTTTCTGCCCACCTGCCTGATCCACAGACTGAGAGGAATGGAGTGACTGTAGATTTGCATCCCTTGTATTGTGACAACCACTTCATAAATAAACAACATAAACAAGTTTAGCAGGAAAGACTGGAAATGGCAAGACTTGAGAATATTGAAGAAATGTGTACATATTACATATACCTGTGGTTACACTTGCCTGTTGCACAGGCCAAATCCTCTGGCTCTTATGTAGCCACTGGTTAAGCCATTCCTTCTCAATAGGATAACCACCAACCTTGGATAGCATTTGACATGCATCCAATGAGGCTTTTGAGCAGGCATTTGACCAGGTAAGACATTTGACCAGAAACCCCTAGCTCTTTACATACCACAAGAAAGGAACCAGCAGAAAATAAAAGAATTAAAAGCTGGTTTTCAGACAAAACAATATTTCATGACATCAGTTCTATTTTCTTTGCCTTCATAGGAAATATCAATGTTATCTCAATGTAACAATAATTAGTGGGATAATTTATTATTCCATTATTCTACTGTAATTATTCTAGAGCATAATTATTCTAGCATAATTTATTAATGAAAAAATAACAAATGATTAGAGATTTATAATAAACATTATTGTTAGTATCATTAGTTTAGAACACATTACTTACAATAAATATTATTATATACTATATNCATCTTAGGAGTGAGCAATCCCTTCAGATGTAACTCAACATCTACCCAGTCACACACATTTATATGTTCATACACATTTATCATGAGCTAATATCTGCCATTTCATTGATGTTCTAATCCATATGAATGAAAAAATGTATTTTTAGAATGCTAAAATTTTATCAGCAAGTTTTGACGGTAAGGTGATTTTCTTTTAAATTTATTTTCCTGGTCTTGTTACATAATGTTACAATATAAGGTAAAAGAAAAGTATCTTAAGTTCAGAAATTTGAGGAAGAGAAGAGAACCAGTAGCGAGAAAGATTTATTTTTTTTTTTTCACTTGCAGTGATGCATTCGACTAATAAGCCCCACGACAATTAGGATCTGATGCTCTGGAGTGTTTTTGTAGGACCTACTGAAACAGCCAGAAGAGCCCAATTCCCTCAGCTCCCTCACTGCTGTGTGCAGGAATGCCGAGGTAACCAGCCGAAGAAGCTGCCATTCCTCTCCTCTGCTCCCAACCCTACTGTACTTTGCCAGTCTAGCAGCTGGGGGGAAATTTGTTCTCTTTGATTGCCTTGGGGGAACACAGAAGTCAGCTCCAGTCAGCCCCTGTGTACTTTAGGATGTATAGGGGCACAGGCATCTTTTCACCACCAATTTCTGGTGTTTTTAACAACAGGAGAGCTACTGCAGTGAGGGAACAGCTCTTCCTTCTCTCCCCTCTGGCCATCTGCACATTTCTGTCCTCACAACAATGCAACAGGCAAAAGAAAATCTTCTTCTCTCTTCCTTAGCCACTTCCTCCTGCAACTAATAAACTGATTAGTGTGGTATTCTTTGGAAAATGTGATGCAACACTCTGCCACAAAAGAGTGAGGAGGGAAATACTAATTTTGTTGCTGTGTTTAACAAACAACGATGACTATGATCTTCCATTTCCGTGGTGTTTCTCCTCCCAGAGGATCTCAGCTTTCTCTGTAACACCACACAAACATGCCAACCTTATGCATGTATGGTTTACTCTCTTATTATAAGAGTGTGGTCACCTTTGCAATGAATCCAGCAACAATGCAAAGCATTATAAACCATGCCTCTAGGACAGAAAGCACAGCCTGCCTGATTCAGGTGGAAACAGCAGCTGCTGGGGCAGGAAATGGGGAAGGTGACCATGAATCTTACTGCCAAGTGGACCCAGATTCACTCTCACATGAACGAGTATCATGCTGCAAAAATAATAAAGTATGACTCAAACCTGGAAAGAGACAGGAGATTTACCTCTACAGCTTTATGGCTTGCCTCTGTGCTTCCTACCATGGGGCACCGAGTTTAAGGTTTAAGGTACATCACTAGTAACAACAGGACTCACTTTGAGCTTCAGGATAGGAGGAAGCAACAACGCTCAAATAAATTGTTCACCATCAAGTATTTTCTCAGCTTTGATTTCGAAAGAAGAGCAATTGTTGTGAGTTGGCACCCAGAATTGAAGAAGTTTCACCTTAATCATTAGGGACAAAGGGAATTCTTCCAGATGGAAAATTGCAGTTTTCTAGATGCCTGATGGAACTAATACTAGCCTAGCTGTCACTACCCTTCTTCACTAGAGAGCACAAGGATGTAACTAAATTAAGCAGAAGGCCCACCCCCAGACAGAGCACTTTTTGGGGAGGTGGTTGTAGTCACAGGGATCCTTCGGTACACAAGAAAACCCTTGGAACCTGTGAGACAATAAGGTGGTTAAGGACTGGAAGGAAATGGACACAGCAGCAATCTTATTTAAATGTTCATTTTCTTTGGTTTTTACCCAGATTTTTTCCCTGGAGCGAAATATGGTGTGTTGCAGCTACACCAGGTGCTGGGCCTGTTTTGTAAGTTAGGCACATCCAAGATGTCTACTGGGAAAGTTAAGATGGGACAGGATGAATTTCACTGTGGAATGCCAAACTGGTCAAGGCAATAAGTCAAATATCCAGATGGTTAGCAGGTAATGTGCTTCAAGATGATATTAGATTGTTGCAGACAGTTGGGGCACAACAGTGCTGCGTTGTAGTGGAGGTGCCACATAACAGTAAGTAGGTAGTGACATACACAGGGAACAGGGATGTGATAAAAGGGAGAGAGGCTTGTAAATGGGATGTAATGCCCAGGGAAGTGCTACTCTGAAGTAGAATTGAATAGTCTGTTGCCATTTCTCTTCCTGGAAAGTTGTGTAGACGGGCTGTTGAGGGTTGTTTGAGCCACAGAAAGTGCCAAAAAAATCTAAATGCAAAATGTCTTGTAGCATCCTGATGTCTACACACCCCATAACTCCAATGTCCTGCACTCATTTAATGCCAGCTTCCTTCTATAGTCACAGGATGGAACCAGTAGAACTTGCATCCATTGTGAAGCAGCCCAGCTGCACTGCATAAGCTATAAGAAGCAAGATGAAAAACAGTGAAGCCATTCAAACTCCACCCACAGATGTCCTAGCTGATTGTGGCTATATCCTCTCCTCCCGCACGCAGGGCGTGTAGAGCATGGTTGTGCAACACGGAGTCCTGTGTCCCTGGGGTCTCTGGCACCACCCATCCTCTGCCTCCCCAGAGGAGCCAGCTGAGGAGTGGGGCAAGAGATGCCCAGAGCATGTGAAGCAAAAGCACCATTGCTGTGGAAAAGACAATACTGATCTGCTTCTGTAGTGTCAGAAGTGAGGTAATCCCTCTCTCTCTCGGAGGTAAGAAGGGAGGTGATCCTACAGAGGCACTTTGAAAGCCGTCCCCTGTAGAGGCCACACAGTTGTACGTTTTGCCTGTCCTGATTTCTAGGGATCAAGATTGCTGCAAAGACCTGCTTGGATAAAGGCAACATTTTCAAAGATTGTTCTTCACCTGCTGGAAACAGAGAACACAGAGGCATCCCACATGCCTTCAGCTGTGAGAGCTTGAAAGCTGGTACCTTTGCTAAGACAAGTTAGGCACTCTCAGCTGTGCTGATAAGCTTTAGCTATCAGGGTGATACTAGACTGAGTCACAGCCTCTACTGTAAACATTTTCCTGTTTGTTTGTTTTTCTCAACAAACTCTGGAAATTAGCTGTTATTTGCAAGATCTGGAGCTGAAAGGCAAGGCAGCAAGTTTCTTGATTTATGTTTGGACCTTCAACTACTCTCAAATAAAGCAAGTAGTATATATGACAGCAGATCCTGTCAAGCACTAAAGAAATCTAAACTACAGAATAAAAAAGGCACATTCTCTTTATGTTATTTTTTTTCCTCTTCAAAGTTCTGGTTTTATTAAGCTCCTTAAGAGAGAAAATTTATAAGGACAGAGGTGCGCCCAGGTATACAGGTATTTTACAGGAACATATCCACTTGGGGTTTTGTTTTCCCTCACCCCCACAACTCTCCCTCTCTCCCTTTGTGTTGTCTGACACAGGTTTTGATGTTACTGCTTTGTTCAGCACTGTCGGATGGCACTGGAGGGTGTGCCTGATGAGATGGGACACTCCAAATCTGACACAGGTGATCGAACTGTGAAACTGGGCAGGCGGTGAAATAGGTCTTTCCTAAAGAAAGAGGGTAGGTACTCATATTTTAAACTTAGTTGAGCACTGGTATTAGGAGGATGAGATTGCCATAGGTTTTGCACCTTGACAATTGTCTGCTTTGCATCTAGTACATTTAAAAATTAAAAATCCAATGTGAAAATGTGCCCTGGAATTAATGACCAGTGTCTGCCCAGCAGTTTGTCTTAGTATTTGGAATGCAATAGAAAAGGATCAGATAAACACAGGCATAACCTCTGCTACAACTGATAATGTAAAACATTCCCTGTATGATTTTTCTTTCCTTTAGGCAGTATACAAAAGTCACAAAAATAAACAATTCATGTCTAAACAAAGAGGACCTTGAAAGCACTGCATGTCAGATGTTTACTCTAGGTCATTATTAGGGGGCTTAGTGGATTTGCTTATGAACACAAGTTACTTTGTGGGTAGGGAAATGTGAGAGATAACGTGTTTTCAGAAACAAGAATCTCTTTTAAAGGCACAATGTTGCTTTTACTAGCATGCACAGTAAGTTACAGATAATGTTTTTTTATGGGATATAAAATGTTGTCTCATGAGCAGTGTAAAACATAATGTGCTGTAGAAAAAATTATTCTTCTCTCCACTTTGTGCGAATGCCATTTTTCATTCCACAGTGAATCTGAGCTTGCCTGGAATTGAAATGAGATCAGAAGAGCACCCTATGACAAACAGATATGCAAACCTCTGATGTGCTGAAAAAAGGTCTACTTGAGACAACTGGGAGGTGTTCATTTGGTAGCTTTCACTTGAATATAAGTTTGAAACATAGGATCTTTCAAGAATGTCACATCTTTTTATGTTATCCATTTTAACCATTCTTACTCATTGCTGAATTTAGACCCAGTCCAATCAAAGGCAGCAGAAAAAAAAAAAAGTGCCTAAACCAACTGAAAGAGCCTTGGGGATTTTGTAACCGCAACTGAGTGTGAGGGCTATAATCATTCTTTTGATTTGTGCTCAGATATGTTTTCTATTTGCCTGTCAAAGAATATATGCTTTCCTTCTGGATTACAAACAATCTGAATCTGGATGGAACCATTACAAAGTGCCTTTTAAAACACCAAGCCTCTTTTTGAAATGCTCGTGCAATGGAAAAGCTTTACATGAAGACTTAAAATCTTAGGTTAAGAGCAGAGAAGCCAGAGCATAGCAGAAATCCTGCTGTGGATCTTCTTTATTCTGCCCCTTTCCTGATTTCTCAGCCTTTCCTTTCCAGTGACTCGCTACTATCTATGAGCATGAGATGCAGCATCTGTCTAATTAACCAAACAAAACCAATACATACCAACATAACCCCTCCAGAGAGGAAACTTACTTCCTGGAAGCCCCTGCTGTCTGCTCCCAGAGGTCACGCAGCACACTGTCCTTCTACTTTGCAGCACTTCACAGGTCTTCCTGAGAGGCTTTTCCATTCTCCCTGTAGCTCTTGTGGCTTTTTGTATGAATGCCAAATGAGGAATGTTGTGTAATCACACTTCTGTAAATATGCAAGAAGACTGAAATGAGGTGATTAACATGGTTGCTCCACAAATATTCATTACTTCTTGACAGATTTCATGGTTAGTAATCTTAGAGGGAATGCAATCATCCCAGTTAAAGGCATAGGAGCTTAAAAACAGGAACAGAATGGATGAGTTCAATGCCTTTGAGTGTTGCAGTAAGTGCAGCTGGGCTCCAGCTCCAGATTGCATAAGCAAAAGTTTAATGACAGCTTCTGAGTAGGACTTGGCAGTGGCACATCACTGGACAGAAAACCATTTTTTTTTATTGTCAGATTTATTCATCATGTCTATAAACAAACATTACAACCCTGCCTGCCCTGTTCATGCCCAAGGGAAGAGAGGTACTAGACAACACTCTTGGAACAGTCACCTCAGCATCAAGGTACCGCAGGAAACCCCTCCTTTTTTCAGCTTCCCAGGACAAACAGCAGTGGCCAATCAATGTTAACCATCACTAAGTGATGGACTACTTGGACTACTTGGACTACTGCTTGGACTACTCTAGCAGAGTAGCTAATGGCACAGCTAGTCCCTGGGCATGGCATAATGGGTCTTCATCCCAAGAACACTCTCAGATTCTCAAGATGGCTACAAAGGATCATCTCAAGTGTACCCTTTGCAATAGCTGCTGACAAGAAGTCCCAGACTGAGGAAGGCTGTTATAGAGCACATGGAATTGAAGAGAAAGGTTAATGAGACAGCCCAACCGAGAAATCAAGTTGAAAGTGCAATACATTGCACATGGGGTTTTGTTTGTAGGTGTGGAAAAAGTACATATTTTGAGTCTGTATCGAGTACTGAGGTTCTTATCTCAAGGGCTCCTAAGAAACCCAATTAATACAACTTAAAGGGCTAGAGAATATCTTGTCCTGGCAAAACTGATCACATGTTTAAAAAGTATGGTTTATTTACACATCTGTTTCTATTGTCTTTGTGATATAGACAGTTATTTAGTCTGGAATAACAACTTACTTCCTGTGTTAATTCTGCAGCAAAGTAATTGTCTTATGTAATATTTCGTCTAATGAACATTACAGTAATTTCACAAATTCAGCTTTACTCTCTCACAACAGTGAGAGGGAAAGTTGAGTTGAAAGCAGCAGAGGATGGGATAACATAAAACTTCTAAATCCTTTTCTGCCAAGCCCTTTCATACCTTTTGATTTCCATGGCTATTGATAACACTTCCAGCCTTCCCCACAAGGACTTCCCCTTGACTTCTCTCCTTGACTCCTGCATAAGACCATCCTGTTTCCTTCTCTATTCATCTCTTGCTGTCCCTCGAGAGCCCACCCTTCAGATCACTTGATCCTATGCTTGCAGTCTTTCCTCTGTTACCATGAGATGTATTTGTCTTTGGATCAGATTATATCTATACAACTGATAAAACTTGGAGAAGGGCCTCAATGCAATAGCTGGATGACTGGTTTCTTCCTGGTCCATTTTCACTTAGAATGACTTCCATCCTTCATCTTATGAAAAATCTTGTTCGTGCCATCTAAATATGATCTTCACCTTCCTCAAAACAAATCTATCATTATAGCTGAAATACACATAAAATAGCCTTGCTTTAGCTAAGCCACAGGTCTCTGAAGCAACCTGGCAGAGGTCAGTGGAAGTGGCAGAATCTTGACATAAGCACAGAAGCACAGGACATAGTTCTTGCATAGTTGTGCCCAAGTGGAGACTCATGGTGCGCCAAATAAAATCTTCAGGATTTGATATCTCATCGAGTTCTCATTAACGTGCACTGGGAGTCCTGTCACTAGCTTAGAGAGAAACTGGGCCAAGTCTTACACCCTTTGAAAGTTATTTAAAATCTTGTCACCATCAACATCCATTTGCCATGCTTCTAAATGTCAGGGTTTAAAGTTGTTTTCCTCAGATATTATTCAGCTTTCTATTATATATTCCATTTCATACCAATTCAAATCTTGCTGTTCTATAAGGATGCATGTTCTACAGGAACCACTGTCATATTCCCTTCTAATAAAATCATGAACAAAATTCAAAAGGATTTTAAAATTCTTTCTGCTAAAAAATAAGGAATGAAATTCCTCCCACATACTCCCACTCTAATGTTTCTCTAAAATCTATTTATCTTGATCACAACTTTATGAGCATGAACAGAATGTGGCACATATTTCACCATGTAAGAATGTGCCTAAACTTTGGAAAAAGTTGTTATAGATGAAAAGGTATAATTTCTACACAGCATTCAAGTTTTATATTGTGGTAAAAGATAGAGAAGCTAAAGATAGGTAGCCAAAAGAGGTGTTACTTTGTATTTTACATTTTACTTGAGATTACTTCTCTGTACTAATTTTGATTTAGTACTGCAGTTTACTAAATGGTCTCAGCACCTCCAGACATCAGTGGAAGCCAAACATCATCAGGCCTTGCTTCCTGACATTCAGTAACCCACAAGATTCAGCCCTTTAAAAATAAATAATTTCCCACTGACAAAACTGTTAACTTAGGGTAATTTGCTGCTGATATTCAAGACAAGGGGAGTTTTTCATTATTTTCAAGGACAAGAGGACAGTGCATTCAAGAAATGGTAATAAATTGGTGAGGGACCCAGAAAAGGAGCATTCTTAAGTGTGTTTTTTCATTTGTCCTGGTTTTGGACGATATTAGGTTTTATCAATGGACAAGAGACGGATAGGGAAGGCAGCAATTTATTAAAGGGTAGATATATGGGGGAATAAATGGGGGTAATTGCCCAATTATGACCAGTCGGGATTCCCTCTGACAGACAGACAGACAGACAGACACACACACACACACACACACCCCCTACACGCTGTAACCTGAGAAGGGCTGNATGAAAAAAATATAAATAACAATTAATAGAAGGGATTACAAAATGTCCAAAACAAATAGGTTGGTTTAACATTGGCTGATTCTACTAGAATTGATTGACATTTTCTAGAACATTCTTTATTTTTTCTTGAGTGATAAACAATAAACAGACTGTGATGATGATATCATTAAGGATTACTTTGCATCAAAAAAGAAAAAGGTTAACTGCCCAAGGAAAATAAAAAACCTGTCAACAGGAACTTTGGACAATCACTGTTTGTGTTCTGGGATAAGTCTAAGAACAATAAGTTCTGGAAAAAAAGGTGATGTGCCAGAGAAGTTTACTTCTGCTCAGGCATTACTAAAATCTAGAATTCTGCATGTTGTTTCATGTTATTGCATATGGCAAAAGAGAACTGACCTTTTTCCACACTAAATGGCCATATTATACACCATATACCACTGCTGACCACGGGAATTATGCCGATTTTGTTTATACTTCTAGTATTAGTGGAGAAGGTGAAAAAACTTACCATGCTTCAAACCAAGAAATCTATTTTGAAACACATTTCTTTTTAATTTATTTGTCACTTTAAAGAGCATTCTGTATGGGTGGCCATATAAAATGTAACGTAATTTGCACCCCATTTGGGGGAGCAATATATGACATCCATTGACTTGAGTTCAGAGAAAGAAATGCAAGTCACATTGCTCTCACTTACTAAGACTGCATCAGCATGACTCTCCTGACTTCACTCCAAAATATGTGTCCTGAGAAAAGGTGTTTGTAATAGATGAACTGTGAAAGAGTATTTTGTGAGAGTTTATAAAGACCCCATCTAGAACTATGGATGACCCTCCAGACAGAAAAACTTATTCTGTGAAATTTGTTTTGCAAGACTAATGACTCCCAAAAAACTTCTCAAAATTTAAGTTTCCTTCAGCCATCCATCATGCAGTAACTGTCATACTCACATCAACGTCTTTATCAGGAAAAAACCCACAAAACAAAACAACTTGTATGAGGAAATAAATTTTGTTCCCAGATATTAAGTGACAGTTCACAGCAAATATTTTATCCACTAAAATTTTTATCTCTTCTCTAGGTGTGGCTTACAATCAAGTATTTTTTTTTTATTTTTAAATTAGTTTCATACAGTTGTTTCTGATTTTTCATAGATTATGTAGATAGGCCAAACCTGACTTTCAAAAAACATGTGGATCAACAATAGAATGTCCAGAGAAAGCCACCAAGATTGAAGTCTAGAAGTGAAGAAGTCTAGAAAAGAAGTGACCAAATCCTCTGCAGTGATTTTAGGCTACATGGCAGAGGATAGAGGGAGGAATCAGTCCAAGCAAACACAGAAACACAAAACATAGGAGTCCCAACATGGGACTCAGCCCTACAGATGTGCAGGTGGTTTGGGCTCACTGAGGACTTATCACAAATCTAAAGTTTCTGTTTATACTACTATAAATTTTGCTGGTTTTGCAAATATTTCCTCTTCCTCAGTCCATGATTCGCAATCGTCCTCCAATGGTTTCATGAAGAACCTGTATCTTGCTGCTCTCTATTATATTTTTATTTGACAAAGTCTTTCAAAGAATAGCCCCTTGCATTTTACATCAACACTACTTTTTGAATTCATGTTCCCCAGATGTCAGGATAACCTTTAATTTTAGCTTTATCTTTCAAATTATCTGCCCCAAATGAGATGACTGGAGAAAACTGAATAATCATACGTTATTTTCCCCCCTGTAGCTTGAGATTAAAAATATTGGAGAGAACTAGATCAAGGACTGACTCCTGCAGAACCTCCGCACCTACAGTTTGTTTCAGTAGCACCTTGTGACTATTTCCGGGCACCTAGATGATATTACCCCCATGTTAGCGGCTTTCTTACTTAGTGATATTAGGAAAAAGTCATACAAATCGGCATGGAAATCTCCCTAAAATAAAAATATTGGATTGTTTCTGTTTCTCTGCCTGAAAACTCTTTGTCAAGTGGTCTAAGACTGACAGACATTGTTTACCCTTGGCAAATCTACATTTGCTTATACTTGTTTCTCTTTTAGAGGCTTAAAAACCTGTTTTAGTTATTTCAACAAACCCATGTTAGTTATTTCAACAGTTTCTAGGAACTAAGAATAAGATGGGAGCTCCATAATTATGAACTCTTTGTTTTCTCCTGCTTGATAGAGATAGGCATTTTGGTTTTTCCTGCTCACTGACATCTCATTTTTTAAAGCAGGCTGTTTGATGATACTAACAATAACACTGAGATTACAACCTGTAGTCCTTTTTATTTCCTGTAAATGAGAGTCACTGAGCTCAGGATGTATGAAAACATCTGATTTGCCTGAAAAAAATCTTATGCCAATTCTTCATAGGGTTAAGTCTGTTGGAGTTATATTGGCTGAGGAAAATAATGCCCTGTGATAGTCAACATTACTTTGCTTTGTTGGTACACAAATTGTCCTACACAGAAGCTCCCTAATACTAACACTACCTGTAGTTTGATTATAATCAATAAGTATCCTGATATGACTGTGAAAACTGCTGTTTAATTGCTTTTATGCAAAGGTGGTGATGCCTTAAGGAGTGCCTAAGAGATTTGGGAATTCACTATAGCTGTGTGGCTGAGTAACTTAAAATATTAAGGGTAGAAAATGGCCTGTCCTTCACATGTTTGCATTCTTCTGTATAGATAAAGAGGTAGTTAAATCAAAACATAAGAGTTAGCTTTCCAAGCCCGGTAGGGCCTGGACTGGGGTGGGGATAGGCAATAAGGGACAATTCTGTTGGGTATTTTAGGGACATAATAGTAAGATAGATTTTAATTGGATAGTATGTAATGGGTGGGCACTAGAGGTTATAAAAATGGAGAGATTGTTATGAATTTCCTCTTTTGGACCATCGGACATCACTAGTAAAGCTGCTCTCTCCTGCACTGCGTGCCTGTCTCGCTTCTTATCTCTGCCCTGCCAGGGCCTGACGGCAACAGTGGTACAAAAATATCTCTTAATTTAAAGTATCAAAATATAAGCTGAGAAGCTGGCAGATAAATTATTAGAATAGAGTGTTTGTACTGATAAACTTTTGAACTTTTGTTGAACTTGTGTATTAAAAATAGGAACATTTTCCAAGAGGAAGATTCACTAGGCAACCTCCAATTTTTCTTTCAAGTTTTTAAGGAAGATGTTCTATCTGGTAAGAAAATAATAGTAATTTATGTCTTTGATAAAGATTGTAGTCCTATACACAGAAAGAAGCGGTCATCATCACCTGCTCTCTGACTCACAGTCCTATTGAAGAGGCAGATACCACCTTAACTGGATTAAACCACAATATTTTTGGTTAAGTGACCAAGGAAGCGTCCATCTCCTTGTGAAACAGAAACATCATTATCAGCCTCTGACTGTCTCACTCTTGCCTTGCAACTTGGCACAAAACTGTTAAATCCTCTTTCTTACTCATGCTCTATTCCTTAAAACAAGGCAATCATTTCCCCTCACATAAGCAGGGTCTAGGGAAAGTTGTCCTGCTAATAACGAACCCACAGGCTGGGAAAATTTGAGATTCTCTGTCCAACATCCTGCTCTAAACAAACTGAAATAAACTAAATATTTATATCTAATTCATGATACATGATTTTTTTACTATCAACAGTGTTGTGAAAGAAGACTGCATCAATTAAAAAGTATCATCTACTGTCAGTGCACAGAGACTGTAAGACTTCCTGACCAAGTTTGTTTCATCCTACTTGGAGCACAACACAAGAAAATGAGAAAAGCAGAAGGACATATGTGAAGGAATGATTTGCAGACAAGTCAACTCCTCTGGCTATTCAAGACATAAACATCATGCTTTTTTGACTGTCATGGAACAAGCCCAATCCCTGAAAATCCTGTAAGCCATGAGACCTGCTGTACAGGTCTCATGAGACCAGTTGTACAGCAAAGTTCAGGTGAAGATGTTACATGTAGTGAATATGAGCACAGAGTTCATCCCACGAAAAACAGCACAGATTCAGGAACAATGGGCACCCTGGAGTTCTCTTTCCCCACTTCCACTGGGTCCAACCCGTCTTGCACAACTGTCCTGGTTTAGGACACTGGGGGGCACTATAAAGTGACAAGAGATTGGAATAGAATAACAACAACCAAAAGATTTATTTTAACAAACAACAAAACCCAACAATAAAAACGCAAAAAGGACAAACTATGCTCCTCCAGGCTGGCTGCTGAGCTGGTGAAGCAAGGGAAGGAAGGGAGGCTGGCCCACGGATGGCATAATCCTGCTCTGGGGCTCCTGGAAAACAGAAAGATGAAAAGAAACCCCAGGGGCCCAAGGGGAAGAGATACCACAACTAGTGAGCACTGTGGTCATCAGCCCTGCACTGTCTTCACTGTCGATCCAGCTGCACTGCTGCCCAGGCCACGGGAAAGAACAGAGAGGGCAGGAGATTCGAGCCGAGATGCAGCTCAGATGACAGCTGAGTCTCGAAGAGAGGCAGGACTTCCGTGCCTGCAGTCTTTATAGGGTGCCTGTTCTTGTATTATCTTGGGGCACCTTTCTGGGGCAAGCCACCTCCTGATTGGCTAACGACACTGGGCACCTCCTCCTCCCCACGACTTCACCACAAAGCAACATGGTGGTGTTCTTGCCAATATGCCTCGTGGCCACTGCCTGCTGGGAGGGGGAGCTGCCACTGCCACCCCCATCAGTGACGTGGGGCACCCCAAGGGCCCCGGAGCCACCCGCGGCCCCGCACTCTGCTACCCCAGGTCCACTCTCTGCAGCAGCACCAGCCTGGGGCCGGCCTCGTCCACTTGCCAGTCGCAGCCACTGCAGGGGTGGCCCCCCCTGCCACGAGGGCTGCTGCCACTTGCAGAGACATGGAGGGCCCCCCTCCTGAGGCAATGCCCACAGGTGGAATCCCTGGCCGCAGCTCTGCGCCACCCCACCAACCGTGCAAGCCAGGGACCAGAGAGACCCCACCCCCCCACACACACTCACAGCTCTGGCAGGAACCAGCGGGGCCATGCAGGTGTTGCACAGCTGCCAGCCAGGCATGTTACACAGCACCTTGTGCCAACCTGTGCTCCTGTGATTCGGTGGGGAGAGCTGGCAACCACACCCTCCGCTGCTTGCCCTGCCCCATCCGCCACAGGCAGCCGGGGGCCGCTGGGGATGGCTGCTCTGTCAGAGACCCTCTGTGTGGGGCGCACAGCGGCTGTGCAGGGCTGCCACTCACCACACCGCCGCCACAGCGCCTGGGCAGCACGGAGCCTCTGCCGCCACCACCACCACACATGAGCCAGGAGCTACCAGAAGCAGCCCGAGTGGCAGCAGTGCCACCACTCCTGGAGGCCTGGAGACTGGGCGGGAGTGCTCTGTGAGGGCTGAGCCACACTCCGGTGGGGCCACGGGAGACCAGGCAAGGGTGCACGCCCACCTGGTGCACTCCTGCAGGGCCCCCGGACCAGGTTCACGTTCACAAGATGCCAGAATCCATCCACTTTTCTTTTCTTATGAAAGACAAAACAAGGTTTGAAGAACAACCCCCCCTCCCTCTCCCCTAGAAAAACCCCCAAAACCAACTCCACTCCCTCTCCCTTCCCCCCAGCACCAATTCCCCTGAAAGAACCCCTTGAAAGACAACCCCCTCCCCCTTCTACACAGGGAAGGGAAAAGGTAAAAAGAAAAAAAAAAAAAAAAGCATGTTTTAAAAACAAGAACACCCCTTTTTTGGCCTGACTGGTCCTTTGAGGGTAAGAAGGTGGTGACTAATCCCACCAGCATCCAGGCTGGCCACAGCAAGGCTTTCATATCTCCAGTGAAGCACCTTGACCAAGGTCTGTTCCTGCAACTACCATTCTGATCTGTTGCTTCTCATGCTTCTAACATGAGAATCCTAATTTGAGTGCTCTGTTGTTCTGAACATGCATCTCTCTCTTCAGGAATGCATCCATTTCCATCCTAATCCTTTTTTTTCTGGTCCAGTTATTCACTAATAACAAGCTGTGACCTCAAATCAAACTTCTGCAAAATGGAAAAGTTTCAGGAACTTTAACAGCTTTTGGATCAGTTTTATATTATCTATTTTTAGGGTCCTGAGGGCTGCCCTACTTAAAGAGGTTCTCTGCAATAAACACTGCACAGACTGCTTTCTTCTATAATTAGAAATGAAAATTTTGTAGTCATTTTTATTACTCTTTCCTGTTAACTTTTTGTAATAAGCATTGCAGGGGTTTCTGTGAGGTCAGAGGTATGAGATGATCTTAATCTGACAAACACAGTTCCATACACATGGATTAGTCATCCTAAAGACCCTTAGCACAGAAAGAAATCAGCACTGCCAACATGAGAGCATGTGTATCCTGAACCAGGTATGTGGGTGATGAACTGAAAGCTTGAGAGATGAAACCCAGAATGTTCCCCAGGATGACAGTCATTCGGACAAAGAACCTTATCCTGGTCTCCCAAGATAATCTCTCTGAGTACTGCTTTGTCTTTTATCTGTTTTTTCCAGGTAACTCTAATTTCTAGAATATTAATGTAACTCAGTAATCTGCAGGATATAAGAGAGTGTATGTCCAGAAAATCTGTCTGTTGTGAGAAGGCAGACCCAGGAGAAACACGCTTCTCCCTCCAGCACTGCAGAAAGGGTTCACAGCTCTGCTGTTTCTGTAAGTTTCTTGAAAGAGCTAATGTTGCAGAGGAAATGGCATGGAGGCCAAAGGGCTCACAATAGCCCACATCTACCTGAGCAAACACCCTCACCAGTCAAAAGTGGGTGGCTGCCTGCAAACCACCTGCAGGGATTGGTTCCTGAATAATGCTTGAACACTAGCTGCCCTGCGCTGGGGCCATAGTAAGAACTTTGCTGTGCATAGGATGCTTTCCCAGCATGCTGGGA
>VYZS01060900.1:0-11827 GCA_013400695.1 Neodrepanis coruscans
TTTATTTTTCCAACCCGCAACAACAAAGCACATTGCAGGTGAACAGCTGATTAAAAGAATGTGACAGCAGATCCTGAGGCACCAGCAAAAAGATACATGTTCAAGTATGTGGTGTACTCACTTGATTTCGTATTAATTTCTTACTCTATTAGTGTTAGAAACAGATGTTTATGCCACAATTTCAGTGGGAGTAGATGGTTCTCATATGCTTTCAGAACAAGTGGCTATGCACATTTCAGTCAATGTCTGCACCCACAAGGACAAAAGAAATAGTTCAAAAAAGATTTCATTTTAGTCATGCTACTTCTTTCAGTCACAGATTAGATTATGTACTTTAAGACAAATTTTTGCTGAAATGTCAGTGTGCCTTTATGTATCTACTGAACTATAGAATCATTTAGGTTAAAAAAGACCTTTAAGATCATAAAGACCAACTATTAACATGGCATGGCCAACTCCACCACTAACCTATGTCCCTAAGTGACACATCCACACATCTTTAAACTGTATCCAAGGATCATGACTTAACCACTTCTCTGGGAAACCTTTCCAATGCTTAACAATTCTTTTAATGAAGAAATTTTTCCTAATGTCTAATCTAAATTTCCACTGTCAGAACCTGAGGCCACTTCCTCTTGTCCCATTTCTTGTTACTTGGCAGAAAGACTGACCCCCAGCTCACTACAACCTCCTTTCAGATAGTTGTAGAGAATAAGACCCCCCTGAACTTCCTCTTCCTCAGGCTAAACAACCCCAGCTCCCTCAGCCATTCCTCATAAGATTTGTGCTCCAGACCCTTCACCAGCTTCATTTTCCTTCTATGGANTAAAGGTGATATACTCTCCTTTTTTTCCTGAGTTTCAGACAAAACTCTCTATTCAGCCAGGTGGGTCTTCTTCCCTGCTGAACTGTCTTTTGGCATACAGGTATAGCCTGCTCTTGAATCTTTTAAATTTCCTTCTTGAAAATTGTGGACTCCTTTGAACTTCATCATGTCCTCCCAAGGGACTCTTTCAGGCAGTCTCGTCAATAGGCCAAAGTCTCTCTTCTCAGAATTCCGAAGTAGCTGTTCTGCTGAGCTACCAAACCTTCAGGACTCCTTCCCTAAGGACTTTGTCAACCAGGCCCTATCTATCAATTTATCTATGATTCCATCTATCTCTGATTCCATTTTTCTAACTAGCTAGCTTGTCTCACAGGCAGAGTTGATACAGTCAAACTGTGTACACTTATGCAAGCAGAGAACCAGTGAATATCCATCTCCATAATGTTCTGCAAGACTACACCAGGAGGAAGCATATACAGCTTACGCAGAACAGATCTCACGGAAATTCTGTCACTCTACAAGGAAACTATTCTTAAAGCTAAACATAATTAACATGCCAAAGTACTAAACTATTGTAACAATTTTAGCAACTAAAACCAAATCTTCTAAATATTATGAACCAAGTTTGCAGAATTTATCGCACATATAAATTCACTCAACAATATCTTACATTTTATAAAGCCATAAACAGAGGGCATAGCTGGTTAAATGAAGAAAAGTAGACAACAATTCTTCAGCTATGGGTTATATTCAAGAGATGACAAGTAAAACACCATTTTAGGGGATAAATGTTGTATTTCCTGTATTGAGTTTTAAGTCAGGTCAGACAAATAGATTCAAGCTTATTCTACTAAATTTCTATCAAGTTTTTCATTAAATGTGATTATTCTGGCTTTTCAGTGGAAGGCAGCATAAGGGGAAGTTTTAAGATCATCTCTTTCTTCTGACATTTGGTAGATATATAAAACTAAAGCAGTATAAAGCCAGCAAAAACTGTTACAAGATGCTGAGAATTCTTGTTCTTAAAGGTGGAAAAAGGAGATGGCCTTATTGCTTTCATTTTATGCAGGAGATTATTGTAAACAGAATCTTCCATCCCTTCATCAGAAGAATTTTACTGTAAGGACAAAGATTTAGAAACAGTTTTCCTCATTTTTATCATTTGATTTGGATAAATCTCCCCAAACATGGACAAGATCTACTACTGTGTCTTCAAGTGATTTATATTTGTCAGGTTTCACCTGTGTTTTTCAGAACCTTCTAGAATCTTGTGTTTTGCGATAATCCTTCTCTTTCTCTCTTGTTCTTTTCCCCATCTCGTTCCTACTTTTCTCCATGTCTTTCTCTATAGATGTGTTAGTTTTCTTCTTCTCTTTAGTGTGGAAAGTGAAATTCCAAAAAGTTAGCAGTGCCTCATTCACTTGGCTGTCATCAAATATTTTCTATATTATAATTTTTGTCCCCCAAGAATGTCATACATACACAAAACACAGACGTGTGCAATTGGATGAAAATAAAAAGTAGGAAAGCAATATAGAAAACTAGAATGTTTCCTAACCCAATGAAGATTTATTATTTTATTCATCTGTTTGACTAGTTGTTTGAATTAAACATTTATGGGGTTTTTCTCCTGAAAACAGAAGAGAAAATTGCACATAATCTTTCTGTGCAATTTAAGCAATAAGAGGCAGCTGCAAGTTTTAGCTGGATGAATTATAGAGTTAGTTGTGTTAGAATAAATGTGTTTCTGTAGCTACAAAGCATAACCCTCTCTTTGAGTCCATCTCACCACGGCCACATAAAATCAATTATCTACATACTCTTCATATTTAAGTGATATATTGTCCTGAATGCACTTCACAATAAGAACACACTGTAATAATGCACAGGTGAAGGCAAGAGATGTTCAGAAAATACAGCTATTAAAAAACATCGGAAAGTATTTTCCAGAAGTTGCTGTTTCTAAAGTAATAAGTATTTCCATAATATGATTTTTTTATCATATATGTATTATACCTGATATCTATCTATCTATGGGTGTAATATAGATGTTTATGTATTTGTATACACGTTTGTATATGCATGGCTAAAGAAGAAAGGTATGTAGAGTATTTTATTTAAGGGCTAATGAAAATAGTGAAGGAGTAAAGCATTAGGGCTTTCCTAATATGTGTTTTAAAACAAGAAACATCCCAAATTTCTGTATTCAAAATATATTTTAAAAACATAGAGGAAAAAAATCCATCTTTGGCATTATCTCATTAATTAACACCTGAGGATAATCTGGTTCCTAAGAAAGGACAATTATTCAAAAGTAGGAGAAATAATTATTTCTTGAAAGGGCAGGAGCTGATGGTATAAATATTTGTAGAAAAATTGCCTGTCCACAATGTTTATGGATGTTGGGCTGAAAAATCTTAATTTTCCACTTTGCTTTTCTGTTCATGACTCAGTCCTTTAATTAGGATGGTCCTGATGGCATTTTCAATACAGGGAAGCCAGTGAACCAATAAATCATATGGAACAGAGAGATAGAAACAAGAGAAAAAGTAAATAATTTGGAGAAAAGTATAGCAACAACATATGTCCTATAATTCATTGAAAGGTAGAAACCTGAGCGTTGGGAGGAAGGAAAGGACAGCTAAAATCACGGTCCTTCCTCTTTCTTCACTTGGGTTCTGGGGATATTACCATACACTTGTCCAAGTCTTTTAATGGGACAATGTTATAGAAGTTTCTCTAATGTGTCCTGGTTTTGGACGATATTAGGTTTTATCAATGGACAAGAGACGGATAGGGAAGGCAGCAATTTNGAGTTCCTGGGGAAAAGGAGAGAGAGACCGTGCTCTCCGACGTAGAGATATAGTCCAGCCCCCCTTCCCAGCATTCCTTCTGGGTCTCCCGGGCTGATGGGAAAAAACCCAGGCAAGGGTAACCTTGGTAACCTGGCTACTCCTCCCAGCCAAAATGTAGGCATAGGAGAAAGAGTTATTTTTTTCCTTTGTCTTCCCCTGTGGTTTTAACCCAAACCATTACAAATTAAAAACATAATATTTCATGTCCCCGAGTATTATCAGATAGAACCACAGAATGGCTTGGTTTGAAAGGGTTCTTAAAGATCATCTAGTTCTAACCCCACTGCCATAGGCAGGGACACCTTCACTAGGCCAGGTTTCGTCCAACCCGGCCTTGCACAGTTCCAGGCATGGAACATCCACAACTCCTCTGGACAGCTTCTTTCTAGTGCCTCGCTAATCTTTGAGAAAACCATTTCTTCCAAACATCTAATTTAAATCTCTCATTCTCCTTCATCCTATTACTAAACGCCTTGTAAAAAGTTGCTCTTCCTCCTTTTTATAAGCCCCCTTCCAGTACTGGAAGGCTGCAGTGTATTCTCTATGGAGCCTTCTCTTCTCCAGTCTAAAGAACTCCAGCTAAAGAACCCCAACTCTTTCATCATGTCTTCCCAAGAGAGGTGCTTCAGCCCTGTTTGTCTTCATGACACTCCTCTAGACCCACTCTAACATGTCTATGTCCTTCTTGTTCAGAGGGTTGCAGACCTGGATACAGTTCTCAGGGTGGAGTATCATGAGACTGGAGCAGATAACCTCCCTTGACCTGCTGGCCATGCTGCTTTGGATGCAGCCCAGGATGCAGTTAATTTTTTGAGCTATAAGCACACCCTGTTGGCTCATGTCCAGCTTTTCATTCACCAGAACCCCCAAGTCTTTCTCTGCAGGGGTGCTCTCAAATGAGTTCTTAACCCGGTCTGTATTCATGTCTGTAATTTCCCTGACTCAAGTGTGACACTTTGTGCTTGGACTTGTTGAACCAGCAGTAAGAATATGAGTTGCTGTGGAGTAGGACATATTTTTGCACGTTTTCACACTACTCATGCCCTCTTTAAAACTGGAGAGGTTTGTAACATTTTCCAGTTCATAGTATTTGTAAAACATGTGACATGCTATCTTGTAGCATGAACCAAGATGCTATTTCCACTTGTACAGGTAGGACTTTTGTCTGGCTGAATATCTGTTATCTCCTTTTCTGGATCAGCTTCATCCTCTCTGACTTTAGACACCTGCAGACATTCCTAAATTAGGCTCTTTGTTGCCACGGGCTCTTTACTTCTGTTACCAATGAGAAAGCGAGGCACCCCAGAGAAAAATACCTTGTCTTTGATCTGAATGTTTCCCTGGAGCTTCCTCTCTCCTTGCTGAGTGTAGAGGGAGCATCCATTACCTATGTTTTTCAGTGCAATGCCTGAAGATTGGTGGGATGAATCAGGACCCCTGAGCACTTTCTTTCCCTGTTAAGATACTTTATCTATTTGCTCTACTTAATCATAAACTCTGCAGAAGGGACTGTATCTTCTGTCTTTTCATATCAAGTAGCCTGGAAAAATGTTTTAGAAAGACAACATTTTTTGGAACTATATGAGTTACATACTTCAGAGACAGCATTTTCATTTACATTTATCAATAACTATGTACTTTGAAAAACACATTCCCCATTTACTTCATAATCTTAACTTAAAATCTTTCACTGACTTTAGTCAGAACAAGACTGGACACTTTTTCATTACATGAACATTTTATTCAATCAGCTGTGGAATACTTGTAATTTTGGTTTATTAGATTTGGAGCAGCTGAATCAGAAAAGGGTGGCAAAGCAAGCTATGTATGTGTTTTTACACTCATTACTCGCAATAATTGCAATAATTCTTGTGTAGAAACATTACAATATCTGAGAATCTAAGATCTCATCAATACCTGGTGTCTATTTGACAGCTCTTGAATAAAAAAAATATCAAACCCCCAAACAAACAGAATTATTACAATACACAACACTTTAGAAAGATAATCTATTTAAATTAGAGACTTTTTTAAATATATATCCTTTTACTATTGTTTGTATGCATCAGGTTTTGTATTGATCTGTAGGCCACTACTGTATTTATGGCACAGCAGAGCTTTTCAATCCTAATGCAGAGGGGTAAATTTCACTCTTAACATTCAAGACAGTACTACAGACACTAAGTTACATCCTACTTTTCTCAAAAAAGTGTTCTTTCTTGAATGAAAAACTTTCTAGGTGAAATTTGCATGGAAACAGTTACGTCTTTATGGAACACAAGGGCTTTTGCCAGTGTATTTCGTCAAAATATCATACAGGTGAAAATGTTCCAAACACTTGTAATGATATGCTATATATTTAAATCTTCCTTAAAGTCAGCCATGCAGATCTGTTAGTGCTGTCTTCCATAATTAAAATGTGTGATCAGGTTTGAACACTAAATTCCACCAGATGTGTTATATAAGCCTAAATTCTAAAGTCTCTTTTTCATGGTCAAAGAAATTTTCTGTTATCAGTTCACAGGAAAACTCTTCCTGGAGCAAGCTGGATAATTTTGTATTAATCTCTAAAGACCATGTAAAATTTAAGTCTTTAAAAATCTTGAGGGAAACTGTTTCTTTCTGAGACCAAACACCCGGGATTTTTTTAAAGCCAGTTAAAAGAGTTATTTAACTTGTCTTGGTACCATTATTTCAGGCTGCCTTGTTATAAATTCAGTAAAGGCCCTACAGATTGATTTAAATTGTTAAGGTTGTCTTGAAACCAGAAGACAAACTTTTTTAAAACAAGTTTTTAAATTCTGAATTATATTTGGTAATCTCTCCACAAAGATTTTAACAACACATCTTCATTGAATCTAGCATGAATACCACAAAATTCTTAAATAAGAAAGGCTAATGCTAAGGCTTTGAAACCTACTATCAAAGGTATTAATCCGGACTTTCTGCATCCAATATACAAGTGTGATTGGCCTGGCTGTGTGTGAGTGGGGTGTGCAGGGAGTCAAGTGGGGCACCCTTCAGTCACTGGAGTTGCCCCCTGCGAAGGGCTCCAGTCCCAACAGCGAAAGAAAGTCTCTGCCTTTGGGAATGTGACTGGCCGAGTCTCATGAATGGTCAGACCGGGAAGTTTCCTTAGCAGGTCGACCCCAGGTTTCCTACAGCAGAGCCGCAAATGTCTCTTTCCATAAAGCCATCTATGCATGGCACATTAACACAGAAACAGGTCGAGCTGATGCCTTCGAGGAGGGACCTTCAACAAAGGAACCTCTGGGCTTTTGTATCCTCACAGTCCAAGGGGGCACAAGTCTCAATCTTTCTCCCTAGTGTTCGTCTCCTTTTGTGTCTCCCAGTGTTCATTCACCTGGCAGTGGCAACTGTCTTTGTGCCCTTTGTTATGTGAAAGGTTGGCAGTTCACAATCTCTTGTCTCCGGATCCCACACAAAGCTCAATCTGAAACTCAGTCCAGAGCTTAATTTGCATATGAATCTGCCGCTTGCAAACCAGCTACCTGCAACAGACGTGTTCCCCTCAGTGACAAATAAACCATTCACTGAATCTTGGTAGACTATTGTCATTCATGAATAAACATAATTTTAAAATGTAATAACACATTTTGGAGACAGGAAGAAGAGGCATTCCAAGGAATTTTATAGAAAATTTGGGCCAGTCTCACCAAAATAATGTGTCAATCCATCCTAGGCAATTAAGTGGTATAGTTAATCTGTTTTACCTCTGGAGAAGGCTTGTAATTCATACCCATTAGTTAATTAACTGGCCCATCAGTTGAACTGACACCAATTTAAGGGGTTGAGAAGAGAGCTTTCCTTTCACTTTCAAGTACTTTTCAAAGTCAGACTATGGCACACATATAATTAAACAACAATTTTTGCCATGAATTTTGGGAACAAGCTTTATCTATAAAGTATAGCCTTTGATTTACTAGGGTCAATGCGTAAGTCACAAATCAAATGACTAAATTTTACTCTGTCTGAGGGTAAGACAGAGAAGGATATAAAGTGATGTACTTTTTAATGTAGAATGCTTAGAGGAAACTGGAGGGTATATGAAGGAACAAGCTTATAGCCAATATCCCTTTGACTTTATAAATTATTTTTCTACTCTCTAATCTTAAAATCTTTCTTAACGAAGATTCTCTAGGACCTATTTTTTGCAGGATTAAAATAAGAATCTCTTGTATTCAGGTAGTCAACATTTTTTGTATTCCTACACAGTTTCGTCCTTTTTGAGATGTGTTTGAAAGTAATTTTTATTAGCCAGATTTTTTTATCTCAATCTATCGATTTAAACATTCTCCTCAACAGCACATACTTTAATCACCTACTTTGTATAACTCTGGGAAAGTGTTATCAACTTCTGGTAAAGTTCTTCAGGCAGTACCAGACTGGGAAGAATCACATGTCAACCCACAAAACTACAGTAGATATTTTTACAGTTCACCTTCTTTGATGATGCTATTTATCATATCCTTTAGAACAAACTGGCATCTGGACAGTCAGTCCAGACTGTATTTCAAATGAAATGGGAGCATTGGGTATCCTGATGAATAAGGACAAAAGTGGGTAGATAAATACTGCCCTTGAAACAATTCCAGATTTTGCAGTCATTATTAAAATTTCTGCTGATTAACTTCAGTAAAATGATTGTACAGCATACAGCATTGTGACCATATCTCAGTCTTCAGATTTCCTAATGTTGTGGCATGAAAAGTTATTTCAAAAAGCAAAGCAAAAATTCCTTGCAGAGTTTTTCTATGTTTTAGTTAAACAAATACAAATAAAAGCTTATAAATTGAGTGTGGTTTGTGTTGGTCTTATGATACGGCTATGGTAGATATGATTTGAAGTTACGGCATTCTTAGTTCACAGCATGGTACTGTGATAATGTTCTAGTCATACCACAGGTATGGCAAGAGAATTTTAAGCCAATCAGAAATAAAAGGTATTTATGACTAAAGCCACTTGAGTTCCACCTAAACATAAAGAAATAGTATAAAAGTAAGTTGAGAGTAGGGGGGAAAGTTGGAGAAGACTCCACTGAAACTTTGGGGATCAGTTGATGGGCTGAGCCTATCTTCTGCTTGCATAAGGCTCCCTCTCAGGTAATAATTGCACTCAATGTGCATTAACTATTGGTATTAGTATTAGAGCTTGCTTTATAGAGTTGTAGATTTCTTTAAACATATTTTAGCAGCTAGCCACTATCACTGACAACCCATCCACGAACCTTATTAACCAATCACAATCTGTATTAATAAAGAGTGTTATATTGTAAACTGTAACAGTGAGTCCTTTAAGGTACTAGCAACTGCTGGCAGTGGATAACACTTCAGCAAGACCCTTTGAAGGATCTCCACGTTTTTGGCCTAGCCTCCCTGACAAGGGCAGTTGAATCATCCTCTAATCTTGTGAATTTGTTGATGAAGGAACACCTGAGAGGAAGCTGACAGACTGGTCAGACATAAGGGTCTCAACTTCCCTGGAACCCTGACAGACAAATATAACATCATTGGTCGAGAAAATCTCCCCTTTCTAAGGGTCAGGCAAATCCTCCTCCTTTCATGTGACAACAAGTATGTACAATGACAGTATACAGAGACACACATTTGGGAAATAATTTATGAAAAAAAAAGATAATCTAGTGTTGTCAAGATAACATTTAATTGCTCACACAGCATTCTTTCTGTAGTATGTCATCAGAATACAGACATTCAGATCAGATCTGGATTTAGGGTAGTTTATCAGAAAATTGCAGGCTATATTCAGAAAATATAGAAATATGCGTAGTTCTAACAAAAATAATATAGACTTACATAGGTTAAGAATTTTTCTGTGCTTTTATTATGAAAGTAACATCTCTGACACAGAAATCTCCTAGTGAAATAACTCTTCAGCCATGCTATATATATATATGGTGTATACTTACCGATCATATCTTTGTCTGTTTATTTAACTGATTTAATCACTTTTCAGCACGGAATAAACTCTACCACCCTGAACAGGAAGGCTATTACTTTGGGAATAAATGGTATTACCACTAAATACTTCTGGGAAAGTAAGCACTCTTTTGTGTGCTCTAGCACAGAGTGTCATACTGATAGGACTTGATGTATGACAAGAGATTGCAATTTCTGTCCAACACCAGATTCTCAAATATGGTGCAACATATTTGAGTGAGAGATAATTTGGTCTTTATGCTATTTTGATTCTGAAGCTCTCTTCAAAAGAGACAAATTGTGACAAATAACACGTGGTAGTGTTCTCTTGTGATTGATGGCAGAGAATATCAAACTATTTCACTTAGATGCTCACTGTGGAATTCAACCAGGCTTACCAGAAATAAGACAAACATTTTACAATGAGGCATCCAGCCTTGTGGCTCAGTCTAGAAACTCTGTTTTTGAGTTCCAGCCACCCCCACAACTCAACGGGTTCCACTCCTTTCTTTCAGGGGACTGGTAATTAGCATAAGTACAGTTATTGTAAGCTAATTATATGTTCTAAAACTAGTGTACTTATGTGAACCACAGGGTATCTTACCATGTGAGCATCTGGTAAGCAAACAGGTGCTTAAAAGATTTAATGGGTTTGTAGCCATCTGTAGTGATTAATGATGTTTGAGAACCTCACTGCAGCTCATAATATCATAAATGAAGACTGGTACTTTTAATTTAAAAAAAATAAATGCAAAATTCTTAGATTTTCCTGCTCTTATCCCTTCTGTTTAGTTACAATTTTGTATTTCAAGGGGCAATGAATAATCAAACTTTCCCAGAAGCAGTAAAGGAAAAATTCCTCCCTCTAGCTTCTCCCCATCCCCACATTTTACTGCAACATAGAATGAAGTATATTTTTCCACATATGGAACAGAAAATTAGAGCAGATTTTTCTTCTTTATAACCAATTTATTGCCTCTCAATTATTTTACTAATCAGAAACCTGGGTTGAGACATTTCTGTTCCCTAAACTCAGTAGAAATGTTGCTCCTTTTGATATCAGTGAAAAAATTCCCACTGTGGCCAGATACTTCTCCCTGCTTGGAGAGGGAGAGCCAAATATGAGTAAAAGAAATTGTCTCTGCCTGTGACTGAGAAGTGGTTATAACTAAATAGCATTAGGCTATGCATTAAATACATTGGCAGATTACCCACTCCCTATATTTTCAGGGTGAAGTCCCAAAATTTCATAGAATCAGTCTAGCAGTTTATATAATTATTTATTTCATAAATTGGCATTGAAGCAGTTGTTGAGATGTGTAGTTCTACCTAAGATTTTTCACACATGCTTCAGTCACCCTTAATAAAACTAATTTAAGTACTCTTGAAAATATGGCAGCATAGCTTCCAAATGTACCACTATGACTCATGTAGCCTAAAGCCAATGACTCTGAAGGGTCACCTGCTATGCCAGCTAACTGGCAGTGGCAGCCACATAGCCCTGTAATACAGTAGAGCTATTGATAGTAAAAGGCTGTAAGCTTGGTACACCCACTGGACTAAGGCCTGGAAATTTTGCTGTGTCTGAAATTTTCTTGACTTACTTTCATCTTTGTTTTACTTGGTATAGCTATGATGGCAATTTATCTAACTGACCAGGTGACCAGGTGGTTGTGCTTTTTATTTGGTTATGTGATAAAAGCCCACCTGCATACACACAAAAGAATACAAAGACAATATGGCAGGCAGGGAGCCTACTCCGCCTGCTTCCAGGCTGCTCCCAGACTCATTGCCAGGAAGCCATCAGTCCATCTAAAGCTCATCTCTACAAACGCAGAGAACAAGGGCACAATGACAGAAGTCTAAGGAACTGAAGTTAAGAACTCAGAGAAAAGAACATTCTGTATGTGAAACTCAGCATGATGAGTTACTGGGACCAGATCTCCATTTCCCCTTTTGAACTAAGGGGAGTTGCTACCAACCAGTGTGAGACACAGCATGGAAGGCAGGAAAACAGGATGTTGGAATTGCACTAAATTTGTTAAGGCATGCTTAGGAGAGGAAAAAAAAGGCAAGAAAAAGAAGTTTAGGTGATATGGGGAGAAACAAGAATGGGAAACAGAGGGATGAGGGATGCTTGTAAGCAAGGGCTGATTGTTATACTTTCTGGCCATGCCCTGGACCTGATC
>VYZS01060903.1:9010-19116 GCA_013400695.1 Neodrepanis coruscans
TCTTTCTTCTTTTCTTCCTCTTTCCTTCTCTCTTTCTTGTCTCTTTTTCTTTCTGATACTTGCATTGGTCATCAAGCTATTAATAATTGTTATCTTTTCATTTCCCCATTTGATATCTTCTTTGTGAAGAACAGGCTTTTGGGATTTTGTATTTTCTCAAAGAGGTTGATAGCAAAGGATTTTCACTACCCAGATAATTCATTTAGTATTTTCATGCATTTTATTTTGACAGCCTTTATCTCCCTCTATATTGAAAGGGCCGAAGTATATGGAAACCATTTCTTGCCTACAATGTGTCAAAATGGACAACGTGGCTTGAAATAATGCACATGAGAACTCAATTTTTAGTAGTGTTTTGGTATTTGGCTTGTTCGACTTTTTGGTCTGTTTAATTATTATTCACAATAACAACATGCAAGTATATAGTATTTCCAAGGTTTTTGCCAGATAAATCCTATGGCCTTATTCGTGTCAATTCTAAGTCAATATTATTCTGTTTAGATTCTGTCAAAATATGATTTGATGTGATCCTCAGGGGGTAGAACAGTGTTGTGACCCCTTGTGAGACACACATTTTATTAAATTTGCCATCTTTTTTCAGTTCTTAGTACCATTGGAAAACTGAAGATGGATTAATCTGGAGTTTGGTTTTAAAATTCTTTGTCCTTGGGGGCTGGAAATTCAGATGGCGAGTACTTTATTTTGTAACACTCCTTTTTTCATATTTATTTGTCTGTGTGTTGTCAGAATAATGTGCAGCAAATTGTGGGTGAACAGAAATCTTCTAAATCACTGCTAAATCAAACCTACGGTTTTAGGACTTTTGATTTTTGTTTGTGTCTGGCCATCTTATCCAGAGTGAGACTAAAAGCAAAAAATGCTAAGGAAGTAGGCTGCAATATAGAGGAAAGATAAGTAGAAGCCGGTCCTATTAAAACCCAAGCAAGAGTAAACTCATAGTATTCCAGATCTTGGGTATGAATAATGTTTAAATAAAAGATATGTCAAAGTGTTTAAGAGAATACTTTGATTGCATGTAGGATCTGAACTTTGTGCTTTAATATACCAACTTTAAAACTCTCTTGGTCCAGTTATTAATTTGTAGCTCCACCTCTCTGCATTCAAAGATATATAACAATGAATGTACAAAAAACACATGTTCATCGGCAAATCATGTACAACTGCCTAACGTCGTTGTTTAGTTAAAAAATAAATTACGTTTGTTAGCTTCTTTTTGTCTAATTATGCTTGCAACAATAGCTAAATACAAATTGTGGGGTTTTTTTAGACAGTGGTGTCTGTATGTGAAGAGAAAGTAGAAAAGCTAGCTAATTTCAAGCAGTCCCAGCAATCAAGGTAATAATGCTGATCATCCGCACAGCTCTGGTATGGCACATTATTGACAAGTTTAAAATACCTATTAATGGGGTTTTTTTCATATTTTTCAGAGACATTTTTAAGATTGTTAAGTTAGTATTTGGACAATTTTGAGGATACTGCTCATGTGCCTGGTCAGTTAGAGGTAGACACTTACCAAAGGTAAATAGAAAAGCTGATAAAATTAAGAACACAAGCAACATATGATAGGATAAGAAAATTCATGGAGAATGTCAGGTTTGTCTCTAGGACCCTTAAGTAAGATGTTGCTGTCAGCTAAAAATGAGCTAAGACGATTCTGAGTTCTAATCATTGAAGAGATACTTTAGAAGATACTTTTTTTTTTTAAATCTATGCAAAATGCATGCATGAGCTGGCACATGCACACTAATGTGCTACACCTAAAAGGAATAGCATCATCATATGGCAGTTGTCCAATATTTCTAGTATTAAATAGGTAAGTACAGTTCTATCCCTCTGTCTGTCAGCTTGCTCACAATTGGAAAACCATAATGATGTGAAAAGAAGGACTGGAGAAACAGGATTCACACTTGGAACCTGAATAGTTGGAAAACAACCAAGCTAGACTTGGTCAATTACCAAGTTACCTATCTTTCATACTTGTATAATGTATGAAAGTATTTGTATCAAGAGTGATCAATGACTTTTTATTTATTAAAAAATCAATCAAAAAAGATGTAGCATTTTTATGTATAAACAATTGAATTGTATAATCCTTAAGGTTGGACAGGACCTCCAAGATTACTGAGTCCAACCTTTGACTGAATACCCTCACGTCAACTAAACTGTAGCACTAAGTGCGTTTCCAGCCTTTTCTTGAATACCTCCAGGGATTTCAACACATCCCTGGGAAGGCAGTTCCAATGCTTAACTATCCTTTCAGAAAAAGGATCCTACATTAAACATCCACCCTAAGTTTACCCTGGAACATCTTGAGACCACTTTTCTTGTCCTGTCACTTACTGCCTGGAAGAGGCCAACTTCCACCTCACTACAACCTCCTTTCAGGTAGATGTAGAGAGAGATAAGGTCTCCCTTTTACTCATTTACTCCAGGCTAAACATTGCAACTCCCTCCTCTGCTTCTTATATGACTCACTCTCTAGACCCTTCACAGCTTCACTGTGTTGGTGACTTGTTGACACAGCTGCCTTAATGCTTGGTTAGTTAAAAATAAGATAAGGTTTCTGTACTGAGGAAGCATCATTCTCCTGGCACCTATGCATGTCTTTATCTATTCGGCTGAACACAGCCTTGAAACCTTGTGAGAATGGAAATAAATAAAAGCTAAGAGGATAAGCTAATTTTTTTTAAAAAAACCTTTAATTGGGCTCTGATAAGAACTGCCTAGTTGGCAATGAGATGATTAAGCGTTCAGGCAAGCTGGGCTTTCTCACAGAATGTTATAATAAAAAGAGATCCTCGCAGAGGATGGAGAGACACTCTAAAAAGGACACACTCTAAGATGAACCCTCATTTGAACACACTCTCTCTCACACACACACTCACACACACACACACTTTGAGCTCCCTAAACTCTGACACACACACTATCTGTAACTCACTCTCTTGAGCTTTAACACCTAGCTCTGAGAGAGATACAGGAGATGGAAAATATAAGTGAGAGACTCTTAAACTGAACTGTATGTTTCTCTGTTGTTATTTCATCGTGAGTTACCTTGTTTCATCTGTGTTACAACTGTATTTGTGACTCCAACCATACACTTGTATACAGGCGTCTGTGATATGCATCTGTACATTGTTCTTCTCCGGTCATGCTCCAGCACCTCAATATCTTTCTTGTAGTGAGGGGCCCAGAATGGAACACAGCACCTGAGGTGCAGCCTGACCAGTGCCAAGTAAAGGGGGACAATCACTTCCCTTGTCCTGCTTACCATATCATATATTTCTGATACAGACCAGAATGCTGTTGGCCTGCTCTTGGGCTCACTGATTGCTCATGTTCAGCTGGCTGTTGACCAGCACCCCCAGCTCCTTTTCCACTGGGAGGGTTTCCAGCCACTCTGCCCCCAGCCTGTACAGCTGCATGGGGTTCTTGTGTAGGACCCAGCACTTGGCCTTGTTGAACTACATGCTTTTGGCCTCAGCCCATCAATCCAGCCTGTCCAGATCCCTCTGCAGATCACTCCTACCTTCTAGCAGAACAACTTAGTGTTGTTCTGCATGGATGCACTCAATCTGGTCATCCAGATCACCAAAAAAGATACTAAACAGGACTGGCCCGAGTACTTAGCCCTGAGGAACACCACTCATGACCAGTGGCCAGCTGGATGTAACTTCATTCACCAGATAAGCTACATCCACAGCCTACCATTATCCACTATACAGGTGATGAAGTTTTGTTTACCTAGAGTACAAAGTCTTCCAAATATTTGTTCCAAACATTATCAACTGCAAACAATAAGTTGAAAACAATGAGACATATGTTTTTTTGGGGGTGGTTTTCAATTAAAAAATTAAACTGTCTACAGCTTAGTGTCTCAGAACATATCTTATGCATAAAAAATAATGACCCAATTTTCACATTCCCATCTGGAAATACTGTTTCACATCCACCCCTCACCCCCAACTTGGCAAAATAGGAACAAAATAGGAACAACATTAACATCAACTGTACACAATGACAGATATGTATATGAGGACTCTGTTCACCAACCTTCCTTGTCCATCAATTTAGGTGACATTGTGTTTAATCACAAGTTAAATGAAACTTTCCACAAGATATTGTGGTTTGGCAAAGAAAAAAGTTTTAATATTTCATATTGACATTTTACTTTTTCCTCTATGCCAGCATTGTACATTAGGAGATTCCATCTGCATTTGATCACAACTGTTCAATTCTTATCCCAAATCTATGAAATGTCCAAGAGAAAAGGAAAATGGCATGTAGACAGTCAAGCCTTGCATGACACCATATATAGCAGTGGGTGTTTCAGAAAGTCAGAATTCCGGTTTTGACTTTCACAGATAACTCCTCCATGACAAGATGAAGCCACCCACTTTATAGTGAAAACCCTCACACATTGCTGTTAAAGAAAATGGCTATGAAAATTGTGTGAAGTACATAATTAGCATGAAAGTAAGGAGCAGTTCATAGGGTGTTCTGAAAAAAGGGTGTGAAACACTTTTTCAGAAGGGTTAAAGGAAATAACCATCAGTGTTTTTCAAAGAAAACTGATGGCTATTTTTCCCTGCAACTTAGAATTTTGCCTCCAAAGGATATTTAAAGAAAAAAAAAATCTCAAGTTTTTATCTGAAAAAAAACCCCATGTGAATATTTGATTCTTTTTCATTAAAATCCCAAAGAATTTAATAGAAATGTGCTTACTCTCCTTCAAAATTTTCATGTAAGAAAATGAGATCAGTTTTATTGCTATAAATGTTATGTATGAGAAACTTAATTGGCTAAATCAGGGGGTTTATTGCCCTGTTTTAGAAAGCATTTTATTAAAGATGAGAAGCAATACAAGAGTAATTTTTTTCTCAGCCTGAAAAGTGTGTGTTCCATAGCCTGCAAGAGCTGATCTAACTTCCTTGGAGAAATTATTTGGCTCTCCTTTATGACTGTGAATGCCATAGTAATGGATGTCTCAAATCTAACGAGAAAAGGGATGAACCTTCAGGAAAGCTTTGAACACCATTTCATCTTCATACCTTGTTATTTAAAAAACCTTTATACATTAAGCAAACCTTCCCAGAGGTTTTCCATTGAAAGAATGCATAGTCATGGACTATGAATCAGTCATGGGATATGGCTGACTAAGAATGTTTCCCAGTCTTGGGCAGGATGATATTAACAGATGAAAAAGAGCTAAAATCATTCCGAGACTTCAACCCAGAAGAGATGCTAAAGAACCACAATGCTTTTTGCTATCCTTGCAGAATTTCCCTAAAAGATAGAGTATTTTTATGAAGATAATAATTTAATATGAGCAACAACAACAAAAATTAAGATCATTCTTACAGATATTTCATTAGTACATAAAATCACTTAACAAATATCTGAAATTTTCTAATTCTTCCTAATATTTTATGTTTTGCATTGATGATGCTACTATAGAACATCTAGTCTTGAGTATATTTTAAATAAAAGTCTTAAAATAATACATTTGAAACAACAATTATTGCAGCAATATAATCTTTCGTGCAGAATCAGTTAATGGCATCATTATCTGACCGAGCCCAAAACATTAAGGTTAAAGCAGTTTGGGAGCATTTTTGCCTAATATGCCTCTGCTTGAAACATCAGTCCAGATGGGGGGGAGGTGAGCAGATCAAACACCCATAAATCAAAATAAGAGGATTTGAAGCCCATTAAAAAACATAAAAAGTCTTTTGATTTCCAAATCCAGAGCATTATATTACTTTGTGATTTTAATTTTTTTTTTTTTTTGCTTGGTTTCATCAATTAACACATCAGTTATACTGAAAAAGACTAGAAATGTTTTACCATGTATTGTTTTGTTATCCTAAAGCAACACCTCATTAGATTGCTAAAAAGTGCAATAATATAGATGGGATAAGCTAATGTAAATATTTTTTTATTCTCAATATAAGTAATTTTTTCACACACGAAACAGTGTTGGGATAAAATGTTATAATTGGGAATGATTATTAATTTTAATTGTTTAATTTTGTATTTGTAAAATTATTTTTTCTACAGAAGAGAATTCAAATGTTCTAACTCAGAATTTCTGACCCATTTCCTATACATCTCTTAGTGACATAATAGTATGTCTTGTATAGTCACAAATCTACGTGTTTCTACATGACATGTTTCTTGAGCTAGTCCATCTTTGTGAAATTGATCCTTTTAATGATTTGCTGAAATGTGAAAAAAGATATGCTTCTACAGAGAGAGATGATCAGAGCTCTCTCTAACAGAGAAGAAGGATATACCCAAATTGTGGAAGTGTTATAGTATATATGTTATATATACTAGTAATTTTGAAAATAATTTCTTAAATTCTTGTAACTTCTAAAATGTGTTTTGCTACAACATGATAAGCAGTCAACACGGAAGTCAGGAGTTCAGTTTTATATAAGTTCTTGGCAATATCATGATACCTTACATTTAAGCAGCATTTTTTTTTTCATGTAAAAATATAATTGTTGCTTGCTGAATATTTAGCTGTCTATTTCAGTATACTCAAGATGATATAACTAAAATATGCTGAACTTTGCATTCTCAGAAAAACAAATGATATCCTGCAGACCCTGCAAGAAATAAATAAAGAAAGAATTTCTCATTGAAAGGCAGAAACACTTGGTCATATAGAATGTGCTGTAGACAATTGTATTTTGAATCTCGAGTGACTTAGGTGAAATTTTTTCAAATTTATATGTTTTAGGAAGAGCACCAGCTAAGATCAAAAAATGGACCATGTTTGTGTTATTCTTGTCATTCTTTGTAAGTCTTGTGGTTAAGATAATAGCAACCTGTAGCCAAATATATTAGGATCAAGTAATGCACATGGTGTAGTATTATCAAATAAATCTGATTCTCAGAGAAATTATGAAATATTTACAGAGACATTTCCCTGAAATAGAATAATAATAGGCAGAGAAGATATATGATTCAACTTCAGTCATAGTAATAGCAGGCAGAGATACATATAATCTTTGGTCTTAGTTTTCTGAGTGTAGTAAACAAAAAAATCACTTTATTGCCTCTGATTTTTTGTATGAGTCAGGGCAGGGTCACAAACTTTGGACTTCTATTGATTTTTCTCTAGTCTTGTTTTTCTCCTTATCCACCTGGGATAGATGCCATGAAAGTAAATCAACAGTGCTTCCTTCCAGAACTACACCAGGATACAGTAGTAGAATCTACTACAACTTTTCAAACTCAGTCCCCCTCATGCCCAGAACACAAACTAGTTTATGTCCATCTCAGCTTATGAAGAGAGTTAAAAAATCTGCAGTCCACTGTTTTCCTTTTTAAAACTCTGACTGTTCTTCTGTATTAAAGAATAAATGAGGGAATGGTAGAATTTCAGTATGAATAGACAAGTTGATTTTTACCTGGTACATATTGGTTTTTGAGAAACAATTTATTTTCATAGAAGGTTTTATTTATTAGTATATTTTTATATTTTCATTATTCTGCTTCCTTGATCGTGTGTGACAAAACCCACTATAGATACAGAAGAGATGAAACACTCAGAAGTCATAATGTAAATGGTCCTGATTAACTCAAAGTGGATGCTGCTGAAATTGCATGTAAGTTGTGTCATGATTTAGGGCTCTACTTTCTTTGACATCAGCAGTGGAATGTCAAGGCACCAGGAGGAACGAGGGCCTGAAAATGTGACTCTTTTGTGCTTACCAGAACTTAACTGAACCTGTTTGAGATACATCCATCAGAAGAAATAAAGTCAAATGAATGATAGAAGGAAACATCAGCCAGTTTTACAAGTAAAACAGCAATATTTTATTGCTACATTATTTTAATACTTTTTCCCATAATAACACTGCAAAAAAATCAATACAAATCATTGTTCACCTTTCACTACATTATAAATAAGAATAAATTTATATTCAACCCCTGGTGGCAGCATGAATTAGTGTTAATTCAATTCACAGCATTTGGATACTGGACAAACCCTAGAATTCTCCCCTCTCCTGTCTGACATTTTCCTTTTAAATATGAATTGCTTTTTCCTTAATATCTTATGTAACATAATTTTTTGTGCATTAAATGGCTTAGAAATATATAAATAGCTGACAGTGACCAGGAGGAGTTATTTTCAGTAGGCTTAAACAGACTTTATCTGCACATATGATTGTTGATTAGTATTGCTTTTACTTACATTAATTAAAATAATGGATGTAATGACAGAAATATTTTGTTTTTGTTGAAATGGAAAGGTTGACAAATAGCTACAAAGCTATTTGGGTGTGTTTTGTTCAGGTTTTTTCATTACTGAAAGAAAGCTGGCCTGCACTTCCTAAGTAACTGTTGTTCTTGGTGGCCACACATTTCATTTGCTTCATTCTGATTAGGGTTTTTTTTAAGCATTCCTATGGTTCTTGGCAGTATAGAAGATGAATGTTTGACAATTAATTTAGTCAAAAAAATTCCTCATGGTCTAAAAGGCTTATTTATATGCTTTTTACAAATTAAAGCTGAGGAATAACTACTAAAGTAAGAAAATACCTTCTACTTGAAACTTCTGGATGTGAATTCTTGGTCTAAAAGATTGATGGTTTTGCCACAGGCTTGGAGTTCATAAATTCAAAACTATATGGATTATGATTACCAATGTTTATTTTATTTAAAGATTCTCTAGTAGAAGCAGAAATAGAGAACTGCTTCCCAGAGAAGTTTTAGTTTTTGTTGGTGTATTTTTACTACAAATAATCTCTGTATGAAATTAGGCAAATCTCTACACAAAATAGTCATACAGTGGCTCAAACCATTCCCCAAACAAAGCTACCCAGTGTGTAACTAAGGAAAGTAGAGCAAGATGAACTAAGACAGAGGAGTGTAGGAGTTACTGTAATACTTGTTGTATATTAAAATTTGCAATAAAGAAGTTTTTCTCCTCTCTCTCTCTCAACAGTGCACTAGTATGGAAGAAGGCCAGACTGAACACATAGGACAGAAATTTTTTTATAAGAACTGCTTTTCAGATGTTATAATTAAAGATCACAAGATAACCTTCATGATTTTCTTTTTTTTTGGTGTCTTCCAATCTCATTTATGCTAAGTCTGCTCAGGTCACTGTTTTGAGATGGTGATGCAGGAAATTTTGTATACCTCTGGTATAATTGTACGCAGTAGTTGTCTAAAGTTTCTCTGCTGGGTGTGTCATCTAAAAAGATTACTGTGACATTTCCAAACTGTTAGTAGGGATGAGACATGTTTATTTCCCTTTGTCATGCATATATACTGGGCACATATATAGAAATATATTTATCTATAACACACATATGTATGTATACGTATACATGGAATATTGATGTTAGAAATAATGTTTTGTTTAGGTTCTATTTTGCCTTGAATGCATCAATAGAGAAAAACAATACTTCTCAAATATGAATAATTTGGAGAAGACAGAGACGACAACAGTTTCCTTCCAATAATAGTTTTCATCAGCATCTGAATTATGAACAAATGTTACCAACTTCTGTTACTAAACAGAGTGCTGCTTATGGCAGCTAAATTAATTATAATATCTTTATTATGTCTGATGGACGCTCATATTGAGTGAAATATTTTAAATGGAAATTTAAATATAGTCACATTAAATGCAGTGTTTGTTAGCTGTTAAGCCAGGAATGTCTTCAAAATGTACCCACTACATTTTCTTTGAATAAATTCATATTTTGATGCCATTTACATTAAAAACAAACTATAGTGAGGGGAAGGTAAATTTAGCTGAGTACAAGCAAAATAAAGTTTTCCTATCAATATGATCTAACACTTTGTTGGTCTTTTTCTCTTCTGGATGCTGTTAAAATATTTTCTGGAAAGTTATCCCGTGACGATTCAGCAGAAGTTGCAGATACATAGAAAGAATGTAAAGGATTGTTGATCATTTGCATTGAGAATTATATATAATATATAATATATAATGTATAATGTATAATATATTATATATTATTTATTATAGTATATATTATATATTAATTATACATTATATATTATATATTATATATTATATATTATATATTATATATTAT
>VYZS01060903.1:19421-29475 GCA_013400695.1 Neodrepanis coruscans
GTTTAAAGGCCACATCTTTCCATCAGCACTGAAATTCCTTCCCAGGGTTGGGGAAGGGAGGGGGAGGGGGCTCGTGGTTTCTAACTGTCTGAGTGTTTTTCTTCAGAAAGCCGAGCGGAGGCTCGGCGCTACTGTAGGGTCCTCAGGTCGGCCGCGGAACCCCCCCGGGAGAGCTGAGGTTGGGGTCCTTCTCTATTTATCCCCGCGTCTCTTCCGGAGCCCCCAGCAGAGAAAAAACCCATCACTATCCCAGAGCCGTCCCATCCCAACACGGGGTCTGGGGAAGCTTAATTTGTCTGTTTTTGCACTTTATTGTCGGTTTTCTGTGTGTGTGAAATAAACTGTGTTACTTGTGTGTTTTCTTTTTGGGTGTGTGTGGCTTCTCTCGGACATCTCTTTTCAGTACCACGCTTTTTTAGTGGTAAAACCATGACAATTATATATTATGTTATACGTTATATATTGGGAGTTGCTTTTGAGGGCAGGGGAGATGTAATAAAAATGAGAACATATTAATCATTGGACCAGAAATTCAAAAATTTTGGATGGTGCCCAGCTGTGAGTGGTTAGGAAGAGTGTAAGCCTAAAGTAAGCATGTAGTGATACTTACATACTGAAGTTAGTTCTGTAATGTAGGATTCTAGGGCTTCTTATGATTATAACTTACACGGATGAACTTCTGAAACATTTGCTTCAAAAATTTTGTAATTCATTTAATTCAATTAACATCTACAAAATCTTGCAGCAAGGAACTCTACAGCCTTAAGTGCCTTTTATATCTGAAAAATAATTTTATCCTCTTCTTTATCTTTGCTAGATGGAGAATATCTAGTCTGGAGGAGAATATGCTAATGAAGCAATAAAACTTTTCATATAAGGAAATGACATTCAGTAGCACAACATTTTTTTCTTCTTTTCTTAATAATTATATTATTATGGTAATATGATTTCATTTATATTTTACTAATTAGTTTCCTAAAGTGTTAATTGATTTTTTTTTCAGTAGTTAGTGATGGGTCAAAAGAGTATTTACTTTTTCCCAAATGTTGGATAAACCTAGAGGAAAATTGTCAAAAAAAATTTGTTTTTAAAAAAGGGCTAACCAACAACCTTGAGCAATGATTTAATTTTCTCCATTATTCATGATGATCTTTGATGGTTCCTTCCAACTCAGAATATTCTGTGATTAGCATAACGAGCAGCTCTGTAGCCAATAACAAGTGTTTTTGTAGTTAACCCAGTAGATGGAAATTATAAGAACAGGTTTGAAGGAGAATAGTGTAGCAAATTTATTCTCTTTCTTCCAAATTTGTATGACAGGTAGCATAAGAACTTAAAAAAAATCATTATAGGAACCTCTGATTCAAAGACAAAAGAGTGACACCGGACAATGAGTGAGAGGAATGAAGGGTAAACTCTCAACAGATAGTAAGGTAATCGAGAAATAGTTTGGCCTGGGAATATTCTTATGCATGATTGAAGGAAAAATGGTATAAATTGGATACCCTGTAAGAGTTCATATACAGAGCTGGCAGCTGGTGGATAGTGACCTGATCATGTTGAATGTGAGAATTTTGTTGATTTAGGTTCTTGTTTTATTCACTGGGGTTTTTTTCACTCTTCTTAGACAGTTCCTACCTTCAACCTGTTCCCTGAAGGCTCTATGAAATACTACTATATTCACTGTTGTTAACATGAGATCTTGTACACATCTGGCTCTGTTGCCTGAAAGTGAGATAAGGGAATTAAGACAAGCAATAAAGGAAGAACACAGCTTTACTGGCAAGGTCGGTGATCCAAAAGAAAAAAATCATAACAATCTCTTCATTTTTATAACCTTCAGATTTCCCATCCACCACACTATCCAGCTAAAGCCCATCTTACTACTCTGTCCCCTAACTATTCAACAGGATTGTCCCTTGTTACCTATCTCCACCCCATCCAGCCCCTGGTAGGCCTGGAAGCCTAACTCTGTGTTTTGATTTACTACCCCACTTATCTATACAGAAGAATGCAAACATGTGAAACATAGGCTGTTCTTGGCCCTTAATATTCCAAGTTATCCAGCTACCTAGCTAGAGTGAATTATTCAAATCTTAAGCACACCCCTTAAGGCATCAGCTCCTTAAAATAATTTTAAAAAAAAATTCTTTTTTTCAACAGACTCTAAAAACACACTGTCCCCTGGGGGTCAAGTGGTGGAAATTGTTTAAAAATTCAGAAGCATATAAAAACTTTCATAAGGTCTGTCTAATAAGCAATTTTTAAGTTCCACCTGAAATGCAGTATTAATGTATTTTATTTCTTTTCTGTGGTCCTGTGACATTTTTGTCTTAATAGCATTCATTCAGACTAAAAAATGTCAGTATCTTGTTTACTGTAGGTTATATTTTGTTAAGTTTCATACAATTTCATGTGCCTAGACATAGGATGTACCACTTGGGAACCAGATATCCTGTTTTACATTTTCTCCACTTTGAATTGCCTTTGAGTTTCACTTTCCAATTCCTCTCTATTCTAAAGCTGTAAAAAGACATTGTGATAATGCCTTCGATTTCTTTATTCTCTTTTTCCCTGACATAAAATATTCATGGTGTTTATTTTTTCCTATATGGCCTTACATTTGACTAAGCTGATGTGACTCATCCATGATGTATAAGACCTTGGAAAACATTATGGACTATTCTGTGAGTGCACAGAATATTAAGGACAAGATTCAGTTGTTTAAGTGATACAGGCCCCCAAATAAATCAGATATGACAATGAATTATGACTTCCAGAATGTTTCTTGTAATGGTTTGTCTGCACAGGTGACTGCATATTCCTGTGCCCAGTTTCACAAGGCTGAAGTATTGTACACTAAAATCATATATATTTGTACAGTGAAATTCTATCTGCAGAGTAGCATCTATAGTGTTGAAATGAAATTTTATTGTTAGCTTTTCCTAAAATGTACTGGGAAATAAATATCCAAGGATATGGCAAGAAGTAAAACAAATTTTCATTTATACTATTTATATAATAATGTTACTATAATGTTTAAATACTGTTATATACTTTTACAATTTATACAAATATTTTATGTAGTAATACATACAGGATTATATTTTAAACATTAAACTTGGATTCTGCTGAACAGTTATGAAATAACTTCCCTAAGCATAGTGATAGTCAAATACTTCCATATTGTTATTATTTGGAAATCAGTGCTGTAAGGAAATTCAAAATAGTATTTGACATTTGCTGATAGTTATGAAGATGAAGGAGCTGTGTGCATTTCTTTTTTCATTCTGAAAACTAAACAGACATTTTTACTGTTATATGTAAAAGTGTTGTCTGGACCTGTTTAATCAAAGTCTTGTTTTTAGCAAAGAGGTAAAAAACCAGCTGTTTTACAGCCTATTTTATTTTCTATCCTAATGCACACTCAGTTAACTACATAGGATGCCATTGATCTCAGTGTTGCCGTAGAGAGAAATTAGTTTTCGAGGGGTGTCTTTTAATGGATGAATATTGTTTGTTTGCTTCTTCCTATTACATGCTGTTGAAGGACTAATGGAGATTTGGAAGAAAAAACAGTTAAGTCTCATTCACTAGATAATTATAAAGAAGATCAACTGTTTGTCTCATCTCTAAAACTTCTACAAAGCTTTGTGATGCTGATTATGTGAGATATTTCTTAATATTCTTAGAATCATTTTCTATTAAGAAATATAAAAAAAATTCCTTAGTTAATGAAACTATTATTAAGTGAAATGAAGAAAAATCCATAATATTCACAGTTTCTTAATAGATCAAATTGTTTAACTTGATATTAAGTCAATAAAAATTTGGTCTCCCTTACACCAAAACAACTTTCATAATGGTCTATACTGCATAATTCCGCTTTCAACTTCATTGGGTTTAATCAGTCCATTAAGGAGACTGAAATATCCAACCAAATGAGAATGCAGCATTCCAGCTTTCAAAGGACTAATATATTTTTCAATATATCTTGTTTTTATGCCAGTAAGTAAAGAGAAACAGAGGAGGGATTATCCTTCAGGTGTGTTTCTCCCACAGTAGCTAAGTAAATACAGGCCTTATGACATCCTGCTTTTGCTCTGAAAGTATTTAATCTCATAAATGTTGCAGTGCTTGTTTAGTATAAAATTTATGTAACAGAAAGATTGAAAGAAAAAAAACCATTTTAAAATATTTTTGGATACTGCCTTTGTTTTGTGATAGCTAAAGTATAATTTTCATTATAGTAGGCTTGTAGTTCAGGTGGGTTTTTTTGCTACACATTTTCAAGATATCATAAAACTCAGTAAATTGAGTGGTTTTACATATATGTTCTCAATCTTCACATTGACAGCTTTAAAGGAAATTAGGTTATCCTATATAACACACAGCGGTATGTCATCAAATGATTTGTCATCAGAAAAACAGAGCTTAAAAATTATTGTTTAAACATATTTTTTACACTTTATGCATTGCAGTTACAGATCATGTCTGATGATGCAATTATGATTCAAAATGGAGAACTATAGATCAAATAAACTGAAACTTTGAAACTAATTTTATGTGTTTGGATAGATTAGTTGTGCCAGCATGTTTTGAGAATAAGGCAATTCAAGTTGAGACAAAATAGTTATTCATCTTTCTAGAATAAAATATGATTGGTAGGGTACAAACATTTTAAAAAATTCTCTTAAACATTAAACTGTAGGAAGAAGCATTTTTGAGTAAGCAAATAAGTCTATCACTTCATTCTCTCCCAGTGAGCACAAGCACTTCAGACTGTGTTGTCTATATGGTGAATACTGCAGCACAGAAGTACTAGCAGTTGGCTGTGCTGTCATTTCTTCAAGCCTGAAATTCATGGCCAGAACAGGTAGGCAAGAAGCAACATAGTTGTAAAAACTGGTTTATTTTTTAAAAATAAATACAAAAATATAAATATAAAACATTGGCAGATAGAATTTGATGAAATGAAGTTGCACAATTTTTTTTTTTAAACCAGCTGCATATTACACTTATTAACACCACGTGTACATTTTGTTTTATTTTAATGTACAGAACAGGACATACTGGATATTTTTCTTCTTTGCCATCTTAAAAGCTGCACTTGCAGGGATAGGACATGTACCTAAGAGAAGCGGCTTGTACATGAGGTTTCTTAAGGGATTATCACCCTGCTCAGATTTCTGAAGGTAAGATAGAGTTTATTTAACTTACTAAAATGGACAACACTGAATTTCCACAGCTTTGGCTCTTGGAAGTTGATTAAATAAAATGCTGTATATATTCCAAGTGGCATCCTACTAGAAATAATGAATGACATTAATGGACAAGTTTAAAACAAATTTTAAAAGGAAACCATTGTGTTGAGTGGCAGGAAAGTTTTCCTGAATGTTAAATACTTTTGAGTGCAGAAGGTGTCTGTAAAATTACTTCCGCTCAAAGGAAAAAAAAAAAAAGTAGCTACTGAAGGTTAAGAAGTGTCTTTGTCACTTTCTCCTCCACCATACATCTCAGCTAGCTTATTAAACCGGGGACCCCATTCTCGGAGGTAATCATAGTTTTGGTCTCCTTCAGTAGTACCTGACTCCAAGGAGCTCAAAGATTCAGCTATTGAATCATTTCCTTCATAGGCATAGGTTGCAAGCGAGTCATATGGCGGTGCAGAAGGATCAGTATCATGCTCTTTTAGCCTTTGGTTAATGAAATCTCGGACATCCGTGTTGTCTGGTGCCGAAGGAGTCCTCCGTGGTACAAATAACGTTTCAGGGATAATGTCTCGTCGAAGCTTCTTATCTTCAATAGCTGCAGGATTCCTCAGTGTGCCAATATCAAAGGCTTGGGTGTCTTCCTCTCCACCGCCTTCATCATTATAACTCACAATGTTGTCTCTGATGTCCTCTTTAGAGAGGATCAAAGGCTCCTTCTTTCGTTGCCTCTTCAGAGCAGCAAATAGCACCACTATAACTTAAAGACAGAAACAAAGAATGGATAAAGGTCTCTATTTAACAATTTCTTAGCAGCAAATTCACCACATACAAGAACTACATTTCAGCTACATTTCAGCAACTCCTTTCTGTCTGATAACTGGATAAACACATCTCTCTGTATTATGGTAGCACAGTAAGGTCTATATCAAAAAGTGCTATTTTGCACACAAATTGTGTGCCTTGCTTTTGAGGACCATCAGCTTGTCTGCATGCTCTTTCTATAACTGTAATGAGTTTTGAAACAAGCAGGTCTGTTCTGAAGACATTTTCCCTTTTTCAAGCTCAAAGTACGCTGATAGAAACTGAGTTGGAGGTGAATTATAGGTCATTAAGTGATATTCTGAAAACCACAAAATGGAGGTTTTGCAAAATATTCAGTTTTTTTATTATTATTATAGTACGGAAACCTCTGGCTAGACAGTGCTTTAGTATAATAAAAATACTATTTACTGTCATATAAAATGTGAAATATATATTGCATGTTGACTTCAGATAGTTATTGAAATAAAAAAGAGAGATTTCCACAAAAAAACCCCTCACGATTAAATACATGAAAACAATTTTTGATTATACTATTCCTCCTCTCTGATAGTTATTCTTTGGAAAATTTAATGAAGGAACATAAATGAGCTTCTGGTTGTATACTGTAGATTTAACAGTCTGGGACTTGAATTCTTCTTTATAATGTCCAATTAACAGACATATGGGGTTTGCTTTTGGTTTTTTTTCTTTTTCTTTTTCTTTTTCTTTTTCTTTTTCTTTTTCTTTTACGTTGCAGTTAAATTCTTCTTGTAAAACATATGACCATTATTTTATCAACCTGCATAGTTCGGTAAAACGAGTCAGGCCTAAAATATTTGTTCCTGGGTAGGGGAAGATGCGTTTCTTTTCTTACCTAGCAGGATAATGATACAAAGGAGAATAGCAACCAGTGCCCCTGTACTGAGGCCGGCAGGGAGGAGCAAGGCCTCAGCATTGCAGGACTGCATGTTCCCCTGGCTGTCACAGGCACACACTCGAATGGTCAGCGTGCCCGTGCTGCTCTGGATCGGGTAGTCATTGTCCGATATCACCACTGGTAGAAGGTAGGTACTTATTTCATGTCGACTAAAGCCATTCCTTCTCGTCAGAATTCTGGCAGTGTTATCTAGATTGATCAAATTATGCTGTTGTAAATGATATGAACATGAAATGTAGCATTTATAGTTGATGCAAACCACCGTATTTTACATCCCTGGTAGCACTTTAAAATAGTTTCTGATATCACAATGGTATTTCTCTTTTTCTAACAACATTCCCATTTGATCAGAAAGCTATTTATAATTTTTTAGGTACATCTGGTCTTCTCCTCTGTGTCTCTGCAACACTTTTGCATGTGATTTGAAAAGAGGATTTCTCAAAGCTTAAAATGTTTTATAGATTAATGCATGCGGTGCGTGACACAGTTACAATTCAGGGCTGAAGCCCTGAAATGCAGTGGCCAACTGAGAAAAAATAACCTTCCACTTCACACAGTTCAACAAGCACTCTGTTTTGAATGATTCATTCTATGCATTATCTGTGACAACACCCACAGGTATGCTATCTGTCAATTCAGTATGAGATTTGCTACACTAAAACACTTTCAACACACACTGTAGAACAATGAATTATGTACCTTAGCACATGGAGTAGACTTTTTTTTTTTACAGAAATTGCCTTAGAAATTCAGAAAATGTGAAAAATTGTAGATTTTCCTGCACATTTTTGAGAAATTAACTTACTAAACTGTATCTGTAGCAGACAAATCTTAGTTATATGCAGTATAGTTCAGCATCAAAAACTGTTCACTGGGTGGCCAGAGGGAAGGAAATGAAGAGCAGGAATGAATAATGGGGACACTTCTTCTTCTATTGTAAAAGCTGCATTACTGAAGTGCCAGCCAAGATCAGAGTTCTTAACTTTTTAGTCCAAAAGAGAAAGAGTACAGGTATAGTCTCTACTAAAAAGAAAATTTAATTTTCATCATATTTTTGGGTTGCTTGAACTCAGTAGTTAGCTATCTTGACAGCCAACTTCAGTCTGAATTAAAATAACCCATCTGCAAAAAGAAAGAAAATAATTGCAGATAGCAAAGAAATAATAAGATCTATCTGCACTCAGGACCTAGTGACCAGGATATAATCTTTTTTAAAAATATTAAGTTACGTATTTTTTTTCACAGACTTCAAGATGTGAAATAAAAAGTTTTACATTATTGCTTCTCTCCATTGATTTTGTGCATTTTTATGCTATTTTTTTCATTCAACACCCAAAATTATGCATCTGATGAATCTTTAAATACCTCTCTTGCTGGGGATTTTATAAAGTACACAAGCTATTTGATCTCAAGTCCTCCCTTTCCCTACTGTTAGAATTTTTTTTTTTTTTTTTGCTGTTGTTTGCAACCTATTACTTCCTGAAATCTTCTCCAGGGAGAGGACTACTCCCATTGCATTTATGCCTTTAACACATTTAAAGAATGATACTATATCCCCCTTCATTTATTTCTTCTCTAATCTAGAGACTCCTCAATTAGTCATACTGATAATAAAAGACAAAATGCATAATCCTCCTTACTCAACAGAAGCCTCTGAAAATTTTCTCTGATAAAGATAGATTGAGAAAGGATCAAAAGAAAAGCCAAAGTGGCTATGCTCTCGGGACAATTATTTTTGTTAATGGTCAGAAAGAAGTAAAACAGAAGGCTGAAGTGAAAATATCTCAGCTTGGTAGCTGAAGGCATTTTAGAAAGCTTTTTTTCTCTTTCTGTCAAGCATTTCATCTCTCACCCCAAGACAACACTTCTACTGATTTTCTTTATACTTTGTTTTATCACATTTTTGCCTCCCTTACACAGATAAAAATGTTCAGGTCCTAAATCTTGAACGTTAATGTAAAGTGTTCTTCTTGCTAGCAGCAACCTTCATGGCTTCTCTATGTATTGAAAGACATCAATATCAATTACATTTCAGGAATGTAGACTAACAGCAAAGACAAAACTCATTCCTTGAAAGAGGTATAAATTTTACCTTCATTGTCCTGAACAGTGAAGTTAGGGTTAACAGCAGCTAAACTGAAGAAAAATTTTTGTCCGCCAAGAGGGTCATCTTTGTCTACTGCACTTATGGTTTGAATAAGCTGCAGGAAAAAAAACCAAAAAAAACCAAGCAAACAAACAACAAAAAAACCGCAAATACATCTAGGTTTTTGATACAGCTGTTTGATCAAAGAAGATGAAAAGCTTTAAGATAACAATATTCAAACATATTACACCATACTGGATAAGTTTTTCCAACAAGAACATCTGTATCTTTTATATGGTAGTACATGTATACTTATATTTTTGCAATTACATAGAGGAAAAAACTTGCCAAATATAGTTTCAGTTGTAGCCTAGGTAGTTTTTATTCTTTCACTCTGAGTCATCATTTTAAGTTCAAATCATAACCTAAGACAGCAATTCACAGGGGGTTTTCTCTTTTTGTGATGAAAATAGTATTTTATCAAACAAATATTTCTGATAGGGAAGTTAAAGTTTTAAATTAAATTTCAAAATTAAAATATTTGTTTCTAAACATTATTTTTTTCTATTTATTAGTATAGAAAAACACATCAATATGAGTCCTGAGATGAAAAATGCCAGTTAGATTATAGGAATATCTCAACACTTATAAAACGTTGTAGCACCTTCTAGAGATGCATCACATCAGCATACAATGAGAATTTGATGTCACAATTCTCAGAGTAACCTGCATCATGTCAGGTCATTACTTGCATTAAGTGCTTTTGGCGATTGCTAAAAAAAACCCTGGGTATTTTTGGGAAAGTAGTGGCAAGCTCTTTATAAGCATTTGTTTATTTGTCAGGTAGGTGAATGTATGGCTTTTGCACTGAAGTTTCTATATTTAAGGGTGGCAAAATAGTTTCTCAAGCAAAATACTTTTTTTGGCATATTTATTGCTTCATTTCTGACTGGGGCTTTTTTATATCACAGAAATAAAAACTAAACTTATGGCTGGATTTTTGTGCTCTCATGCTCG
>VYZS01060904.1:2892-47361 GCA_013400695.1 Neodrepanis coruscans
AAAGGACGAACACAAGCAACAAGCTCTTTGCCATCACACAAAAAAACCCAAAAAAACCCAACCGCAAGATTCCTTTCCAGACTATTAACAGTAACAGCTCCAGCACTATTTATAAAATCCCCTACCCCTCAACCCTTTTCTTCCTATCTCCGGTGTTCCCTGATACTTTTTAAGTCCCTTTTATTCAGCAAATTTATGTAACATAGCTGTTGTACGCAAACCGAGCAACCTGAAAAAGTACTGCTGGTAAAGCCGAAAAAAATTACAACATGGTTGAGGCTTTTTTTCCTCTGTATCCTCTCCTGCCAGCATGCTCCATATGTCAAGGTAGCCCCAAATCAGCGTAGGTGTGTAGACAGAGAATACTCTAAGTAATTAATTTATGGTGCAGCAAAAAAAAGATCAAACTACCACCGACAGGCCAGTCCTAAAGAGCAAGCTTAAAGAAACTGGGGTGAGAAAGGCTCCCCTCAACCTTACTACTTAAGCTTCTGAGCTCAGAATAAAGTATTTGAACAACAGCTAAGAGCAAGCCTCCCTAATCTCATCAGGCAAAAGAAAGGCCATGCTGGGTTTTAGCCACCTCTCTCCAAAGTGTTTGCTCTAGCAAAGTAGAGCCAGCTCAAGAGGAAAAGTTAGCTGTTATTTGCCCTAAAGTAAGAGAACAAGGGCACTCCAGGGGGAACAGAGGGTCCAAATTGTCTTTCCCCCTTCCTCATTTTCCAGGGCTGAAAATAACTGAATCTTGCATTTCTGTAAATTGGCTGCATGGTATAAGAGATTAGGGAGATGGGACATGACAACTCCATCCCACGCCTCCTCCCCACATCGTGGCAGACCTCCTTTTCTTGACCTCCTTTTCTCCTTGCCTGTCCNGAGCACACTTTACACCCATGTACACGTGCATTCACATACACACCAAAACATATATATGAAATATGTGTCCTTCTACTGACTTGACTTTTTACTTTTGGTGCAGCTGTTTTGGCTACCAAAGATGCAAAAACCTCCACAACTTCCCACATCTCTATACAACAAGGGGATACACAAAAGTGTTCTTTCTCTGCTTCCAGTTCAGTCACCTCCACCCACTGCTGCTCATCACCACCTCATGACTGCTGGGAAAGTATTTAGCTTGAACTTCCCCTCATCCAGTGAAAGCCAAACAAACAAGATGAACTGGGTCCCATGTAAAAAGGACAGTGTCCCCTTGGCAGTGGACAGGGAGCTCACAAAGTCTGTCAAGCCTGCAAGAGTCCATCAGCCCGAAGAACAGAGTAGCTCTAACACCTTGGGGCACCATTAACATCTTGGTTTTGGAAAGGTAGCATCTGTGCCTCATTATTGTCAAAGAAAAGAGAGGTGTGTGTGCAAACTGGGCCTTCACCACCTGAAAAACACTGGCCACAAGCACACCATCACACTGAGCTTCCTGGCAACCAACAGCATGACTGCCAGTCTTTCTAAGAACTTCCCTGGGCAGAGCTATCTAAAGGTCTCTTATCCTAACAACCATCACGTTTTGTTATGAAGAGTATTTCTGAAAGCATGGCCTTGTTTCACAATGTAATATGGATCCAGGGATCAGATGAAAACATAACATTTATAGCAAAGACCTGCTTCTCCTCTTTCTCCAGCATAACAATACACACGCATGCTAATGTCCAGCAAACACAGAGGCTGGCCAGTGTGCCACCCAAAACTCTTGGCAATCACTAGCTTCATCTGTCCTTTGATTCTGCCTTTGTAGATAATTCATCACTATTGGTAAAGAAAAGTTAAAAATCAGGTGCTCGTATTTTCAAGCTGATAAAAGGAGAACAAGGAGACATTCAATTAAGTTGAAAAGCAACTAGTTTTGAAAGGATGAAAGGAAAGCAATTAAAAATGCATCAGCATAGATGTACTTGCTCAAACTCCTTGCTAGAGACATGACAGAAGTCAAAAGCTTAGGAAAATTGTAAAATGTTTTAAAAACAGCTCAAAGTAATTAGAACAAATCAGCTCCATTATATGAGGATTTCTTTTTAAACAACGGAAAAGAGCTGTCATAACACACAACAAACCTCCGGTAATGTAGACTACAACCACACATCTTTAAATGTAGGATTTTGCTGTCATTTTTTTCCTGGTAATTGCTTGTTTCTGGATTCACATATTCTCCACCAGAAAAATAATAATATATGAAACACTCCCAAACCAGAATATATGGACAAGTTTGATGTGACACTTAGTCTAGCTCATCAAGAGGTAAGTGACACTGAATATGAAGAGAAAGGAAAACAAAAACTCTCTCATTACTTCTTCTCCTACAACAATTAGTATATTTTATTTATCCAATAGTAAATTTGCAGAGACAGGACTGTTTTTATGTCTTGTAATAAGATAACCAAGTTACCATCATTAATAAATAATGTCAGTATCAAATACATCTTACTGTTTTTTCTACTACGCAAAATCTCAAAAACGTGGCATACAAAAAAGCTACTCAGAAAAAAGCAAACTGATGAAATCCCAAATCTGGTTCAGAAATTTCTGCAAATCAGACAAATTATTCCAGTGACACAGAACAAATGTTTTAAAAGGCATCCTTTAAGTGGTTTCTGTCATTTAATAGCACCTCTTACGGAGCATTAAGACCACAATCTTACAAGCAACTCTAACAATAAAGCTGCAGATAAATCAAATCTCACCAATTTCAGTGGAAAAGGGTTGGTCTCAGAACAGAAAGAGCTGAAGGGCTGAGCTCCAAGACAGCTAAAATAGGATATGAGGAAACTTGAAAAAAGAAGTGTGGGAGACGGGGAAGAAGTGTTTGACCCTGAAAGGTTTTGCTCTTTTGATTAACACATACACACAGGAGAACGAATAGTGGCAGTGGGAGGAAAAAAGATCAGGGAAACTAAATATAATTGTTTTGGCTAGGTGCCAAAGTTCACAAATTACCAGTTGCCAATCTGCACCTAATACTGACACATAAAACTGTCATTCGTTCCCTAAAAACTACTTTGCCCATAAATTAGTAACACAGTCATTATTTTTAAATCACTTGCAGGCAAAAGTTAAGTTTACTGAAGAAAAATGGATGGCCAAAAAAATGACTTTTTTTTAGCTGCAATATAAATAAATGCACACAAAATATATACATTAAAGGCAAAACCAAACAAAAAACCACAAACAAGCAAGCAAAAAAGGCNCACAAAATATATACATTAAAGGCAAAACCAAACAAAAAACCACAAACAAGCAAGCAAAAAAGGCCATCAGAGATCAGGTTCAAGTTAAAAGTTTCTTATTCCAGGCAGCTCTTCCAGCCAAGTGTCAGTAACTCTAGACCAGGGAGTTAAACTCCCACAGGACTTTTTCAGCATTCTGCAGAAGTTGCTACAGGACCCAGCCCAGTAAAAACCCCATTACAACTTCTGCAACACAGAGTTTTAGCACTCTATGCATTTCCTTTTTTAACTCTTTTTTTTTCTTAATTTTCTAACTGGACTATCAAGCACAACAAACAAAATATTTAAGTAAGTTCAAAGTTAATCTATGATGCTACATGATTTGCATTTCTACGTTTGAGCATTTCAGCAGTTTCAGAAATCTGAATTAAACTAATGGCACCAGGTAGAAAGAGGCACAAACTAATCCACACAGAACTTGCTGAAGCCTCCCTTTTCCCAAACACACAACAAGGACTTCAGCCCTCAATTTGGTAGTTTACTCTTGCTGGCAATGTATACATTCAAGGCTGCATTCAGCAACTGCCTGGTTGAGAAACGTAAAGGATCTTACCTTTGTAGTGTCCTTAAAGAATCTGTATGAATATAGAGCAGATTGGGCAATGTTTCTGCTGTTTGCCTCTCATTTGCTGTCAGCTGTCAGCAATATGAACAGTCAAAAGCCTCTGAAGCAGGCTGGTATTAGTCAGCTAGACTTGAATTTCCAGTTTTTTTACATTGCTGTCTATTTTCCTCCATCAGGTTAGCCTGTCCTACCCTGGTATCAGATTACATGGAGCCAACATTTATAGCACCTTGCAAAACAGTTGTACATATCACATACCTAAGTCTGCCTATATCTGTTGCCTTCAAATTTTAACCCTTTTTATCAACAGAACATTTACTCTAGAACATATCACCTAAAAACATTTGCAGCAGGAGAGTCGTTTTTCCTTCTTACCTCACAGCTACAGGACAGCATGAGACTTTGTTTTACAAACTACACAACAGAGTCATGCTATTCTGAGAGGATCCAAAACGCCTGCAAAACAAAACCTGGAGACCTTACCCCCCACGGGAACCCTGGCCTGGAAGCACTTGCTGCTTATTTTAGCAGGTCTGAGAAACTCTGAACAGCTCATTCTGGGGTCCAAGATCATCTAATTCCACTAATTCCTTGCCTCCCCTTCAGAGCTCGCTGTTAGAGCAGGAGGCAGGCAGGCGTGTTCTCAGCATATGACTGGCACGGTTCAAGCAGACGGCATTTCCAGCCCACAGCTCTCCCAGCACTGCTGGCTTCCTTCTCTCCAGCCAGGATGTGGAGCTGCCCTGGGCTTCGCTCTTCCACCTTCTCCTCAATGGCATTTAGTCCAACTTTTCTTTGTGCTGCTAATCCTATTTCCACAGTCTAGGGTCTACAGTTTAGACAGAGGCAAGTCAAACCTGGCAATGCTGAGAAAAAAGGAGTAGCTGTTTCTCTCTTTACAGGTTGCATGGCCATCAGCTGCAACGGTGGTGCTTCTGAGGGCTACACAAGGTATTCCATATGTTTCTGTATGACAGTTACCTTAGTTCTCCTACACTTTTTTTNCTGGAAGAAGTGTTTGACCCTGAAAGGTTTTGCTCTTTTGATTAACACATACACACAGGAGAACGAATAGTGGCAGTGGGAGGAAAAAAGATCAGGGAAACTAAATATAATTGTTTTGGCTAGGTGCCAAAGTTCACAAATTACCAGTTGCCAATCTGCACCTAATACTGACACATAAAACTGTCATTCGTTCCCTAAAAACTACTTTGCCCATAAATTAGTAACACAGTCATTATTTTTAAATCACTTGCAGGCAAAAGTTAAGTTTACTGAAGAAAAATGGATGGCCAAAAAAATGACTTTTTTTAGCTGCAATATAAATAAATGCACACAAAATATATACATTAAAGGCAAAACCAAACAAAAAACCACAAACAAGCAAGCAAAAAAGGCCATCAGAGATCAGGTTCAAGTTAAAAGTTTCTTATTCCAGGCAGCTCTTCCAGCCAAGTGTCAGTAACTCTAGACCAGGGAGTTAAACTCCCACAGGACTTTTTCAGCATTCTGCAGAAGTTGCTACAGGACCCAGCCCAGTAAAAACCCCATTACAACTTCTGCAACACAGAGTTTTAGCACTCTATGCATTTCCTTTTTTAACTCTTTTTTTTTCTTAATTTTCTAACTGGACTATCAAGCACAACAAACAAAATATTTAAGTAAGTTCAAAGTTAATCTATGATGCTACATGATTTGCATTTCTACGTTTGAGCATTTCAGCAGTTTCAGAAATCTGAATTAAACTAATGGCACCAGGTAGAAAGAGGCACAAACTAATCCACACAGAACTTGCTGAAGCCTCCCTTTTCCCAAACACACAACAAGGACTTCAGCCCTCAATTTGGTAGTTTACTCTTGCTGGCAATGTATACATTCAAGGCTGCATTCAGCAACTGCCTGGTTGAGAAACGTAAAGGATCTTACCTTTGTAGTGTCCTTAAAGAATCTGTATGAATATAGAGCAGATTGGGCAATGTTTCTGCTGTTTGCCTCTCATTTGCTGTCAGCTGTCAGCAATATGAACAGTCAAAAGCCTCTGAAGCAGGCTGGTATTAGTCAGCTAGACTTGAATTTCCAGTTTTTTTACATTGCTGTCTATTTTCCTCCATCAGGTTAGCCTGTCCTACCCTGGTATCAGATTACATGGAGCCAACATTTATAGCACCTTGCAAAACAGTTGTACATATCACATACCTAAGTCTGCCTATATCTGTTGCCTTCAAATTTTAACCCTTTTTATCAACAGAACATTTACTCTAGAACATATCACCTAAAAACATTTGCAGCAGGAGAGTCGTTTTTCCTTCTTACCTCACAGCTACAGGACAGCATGAGACTTTGTTTTACAAACTACACAACAGAGTCATGCTATTCTGAGAGGATCCAAAACGCCTGCAAAACAAAACCTGGAGACCTTACCCCCCACGGGAACCCTGGCCTGGAAGCACTTGCTGCTTATTTTAGCAGGTCTGAGAAACTCTGAACAGCTCATTCTGGGGTCCAAGATCATCTAATTCCACTAATTCCTTGCCTCCCCTTCAGAGCTCGCTGTTAGAGCAGGAGGCAGGCAGGCGTGTTCTCAGCATATGACTGGCACGGTTCAAGCAGACGGCATTTCCAGCCCACAGCTCTCCCAGCACTGCTGGCTTCCTTCTCTCCAGCCAGGATGTGGAGCTGCCCTGGGCTTCGCTCTTCCACCTTCTCCTCAATGGCATTTAGTCCAACTTTTCTTTGTGCTGCTAATCCTATTTCCACAGTCTAGGGTCTACAGTTTAGACAGAGGCAAGTCAAACCTGGCAATGCTGAGAAAAAAGGAGTAGCTGTTTCTCTCTTTACAGGTTGCATGGCCATCAGCTGCAACGGTGGTGCTTCTGAGGGCTACACAAGGTATTCCATATGTTTCTGTATGACAGTTACCTTAGTTCTCCTACACTTTTTTTCATCATGCACCTTGGAATTAAACAGAGTTTTAACAAATAAATACGTATATTCTTACAACTCACTCAGGGTTGTTCAGGCAGCCTCCTTCTTGGGACCAGTGGTCCATTTTGCTAAAGCTAAGAATATAAGGTAATACTCACACTACTACACTCAAAGAAATGAGCTAACTCAGAGAGAAGGGACAAAACACACAAGAAGAATTTTATTTGCATGCAGCTTTAACCTAAATCTCTATGTAAGTAACCTTTTAACCCTTCAGACAATCACAGACCCAGTCAAAATAAAGCAAAAAATAAATGGCTAAGCGGACTTCTGATGAGGAACAGTACAGCCTATATCACAAGGCATTGCAACTAACATTTATCTACAGCTGCTTAGACACAGCATTAAACAAGAGGTTTGGTCTTTGAGATGTTTTAGCTCCGCATTCATAGGAGCACTTTTATTTATATTTAAGTCAGCTCTGCGGTTAACAACAGCAGGTGAGTAAAATATAAACATCAGATTTTCAGTCTTTCTTATTTATAAAGCTTATCTGTTTAAACACATTTTTGCAAACCATGCCTGAAGCTTTTAAAACTACTTGTCACAAAGATACTCATTTAACTTTACTCATAAAGGTAAGAAAGTACTCAGTCATGCATTTCCAATAGTTATAACCACAGGAATTCATCAGTGAGAATTTTCGCACCAGGCAAGAGGCAACCTGTTCTCTCCAGTCTGTAACAAGACACAGCTTCCATATGATGCCCCAACATACACCCTCCACATATATCTCCAAGGGTCCATTTTGGCACCCATTCAGCCACAACTACTGAGAATACTTCTTAGAAGTTCTTGCTTGAAATAGTCTGATGAGTGAACTAAGGCAAGTAGTACCGTGAATTTTTTGGTTTTAAGGGTTTGTGGGGAGTCCAACACTTTTACTAACACAGAGGGGGCTTTATTTATGAGGTTGGGACAGGCGAGACACATCTCCATCAGCAAATCTCTCAGAGAAATAAAGGCACATCTCCTACTGTCAACATCACAAAGCTGCTGTTTGCATTAAGCTTTCATATAGATTCCAAAAAACCCCAAAGAACAAGAAAAAAGCTCCACCTTCTAACATACCACAAGCAGAAATACTTGATTTAAAAGTGTAGAAATAAGAATAAAAGGTAATTTAAGAAGATGTGCAAAGTACTAAACCATACCTACAGTCAGGCAGATTGACAAGGAACACCTGCAGACAAGGAAGTCAGAGCTGTCAGACTTCAGAACTCCCTTCCACGCAGCTCCAGGTCTAATGAGTCTGGGGTGCCTCTTTTTACCATCTTTTCTAACATATAACTGTCTGGGCGGTTTTAGCATGAGAGCATATAACTTTATTTTTGGCTTAATCAGGTTTTTTACCTGATTTTTACCTGTAGCTCAGACAGCATTCATGTTAAAAAGAATTCATGTAGGCTGTGATAGACTTGGTCACTTAAATGAGACATCAAAACAAACTCCACACCTTTGAGACAGTCTCTCAAGGCTTGGGGTTTGTTCCTTCTTTCCAAAGTGAAATCGTCTGTTTTATTTCCAGCATGTGTTTTTACAGATCACTGTAGCTGTAACTCATGTGTCATCTATAGACCTAATATTTAAATTTATTGAAAATTACAGAATGAGGGAGTTAGGCTTTTAAACTAGCAGGCAGGAGTGTGAAGGCTGATTTGGGTTGGAAAGCTTTAACTGTGTATTTTCCCCCAGCACAAGACACAGTTCTGAGCAGGTATGTGCTTTCTGCATGGCTGATTTGTAGCAGCGTTCCTGGTCACAGCACACCACAGAGAAAGGCATGAAGCAACAAAATATGCCAGTTTGCTCAAGTAAATTCAATTAGTGAGCTCTCCTGAACCACAGAGGAAAGGGAGCAATGTCAGCTGCTGACCAGTTTGCTCTGACCTCAAGGAGTACTCAAGACATTAGCTTAAAACTGGAAACAATTTTAAGAAAGCACTAACACATGCTGAGACATGGAAGGAGGGATATGGCCATGGTCAGAAAAAGTGAATATTACATAGCCAGACACACTTCAAAAAAATAAAACAAAGCAAAACAAACCCAATTAAAAAAAAACCAAAGCAAACATAAAACCACAGCTCAGGGAAAAATAAAAACAAACAAATAAAACACACAAAAATAGTGCCAAAACCAAAAAAAAACCCCCAACCAATCAAAAAAACCCCAACAAAAAACCAAACCTTAGGCTCTTGCTGTAACTTGTTTGGTACACAAACCACCTTGTTACTAGACAGCCAACTACTTATGGGTGTGGAGCACATAGCACAGAGAGTTCTATGTTCAGGTTGTCCCAGCAATGTCATCCAACGTAGACAAACTGAATATCTCCCCATTGTACCGGGAAAAAGGAATAGAACTGCCTTTGTCTCTCTAAGCCTTCCAGAAATGACTCTTTCAAACTTGCAGAGAGATCATAGGTTTGAGTTTTTCCATCTCCAATCTTTGTTTTTATCTTTCCTTCTTTGCCCCTATTAGGACCTTCAGCTTTCCTTGATATGCTTTAAGAACAACATTTTGAGAGGCAAATCAAAATTCTACGGGCTGTTCGCATTTCCCTCATTTCGATTTGTCTCATTTCAGCCAGATTTTCAAAAGATAATCATCTATGCAGGAAATTCACAGAATCATTCTGACTCACAGAATGTTTGGGGTTGGAAGGGACCTTTAAAGATTATCTAATTCAACTGCCATGGGCAGGGACCCCTTCCACTAGATCAGGCTTTCTAGGCAGCGACTGCACATTGTTGGGTCATGTCCAGCGTCTCATTCACAAGTATTTGGACTTGGGAGTATGGTGGTGTCTTTGCTTTTTCAGCCTGCACAGAAGTCCTGAACCAACAGGCTGCCTCTTAAAACAATACCCTTCATGTATTTTTTCAGTATTACGCTTCCCCAAAAGCCGCTGCTGGGTAAAATCAATGAGGGGATGTAAGCTTCCTAAATTGGAGAAGACTATTAACAGTATGAAAAGTACAGGCATTTCTGATGTACTGAACATCTATCCAGGACATAACATGATACAGACCTGAGTCATTTAAATGTCTGCAGGAAAAACTTCCTTTATGTAAGGAACTAAACAGAGAATACTGCATCTGACCTCTGCAAGGCAAGAGACTGCTTATACAATTATAGTGAACAACATTCACTCTAGCCATAATTAAAAATTAGGTAATACTTTTTAAGCTGCCAATTGTAATGCATTCTGAAATGCAATGTATTCATTCAGATTATTCTGAAAATGCATATGCTTCATGATGTTTAGCATAATTACAATAATAAATATATTAACTTGTAGCTACGGAGGATAGGACAGAAACTAATATTCCCATGCCATCTGTACATTTTTCCTTTTACAAATCAGCATAAATTAAATTTCGTGTTCTAAAATATTTGCATGGGGTGGGATTAAGAAGGGCGACTATTTGTCTGGGGAATTTCAAACTAGTGAACTTTGCTATTCAGAGAATATTAATTATCTCCTGATTTGTTGCTAGACTAACAATTCCCACCATAGGGTTTCAAACAGTGATGAAACACAAAGACTATAGGATTAAAATAAAAAAAAACAAAAAGATTTCCCTTCAGAGTGTTGTGGAAAAGGAGCAGGGTCTGCAAAGATCCCTTCAGGGAAGTCAATGTCTGGACAGGCCAGTATTTCTCATTTTGTAATGTCTGGGGAAATGTTTGCTCTGAAGCCTAAGTCACTCTCGTAGGAGCACACACCTGCTCCTGGAAGACACAAGAACTCACTGCTAATGAACCTGACACAGAATTTATGAGTGTTACATGAAAACACCTACTCGATTGGGGTATTCTGGAAACTTTTAGGGCTCCCACAAACCAGGTGTAGAGAATTTGACGCCTCACCTCTTCCTCATTTCATTATTCAAGTTCCCATGTCTTTTGAAGAACTAAATCAGGCACCAGAGGTGGCTGCTGCACATGTGCCTGTGCTACCCAGCTGTACCACAGGGCTGTGCAAACCAGCCTGACTCCCCAGAAGTGGGGAGAAATAAGGCAGAATGGCTGGAGGGAAACCAAATCGCCTGGAGAAAACACAAAATTGCCTGGTCACCTTGGCCTGAGTTGTGTGCCCAACTTGGTCTCATTCTGCAAAAGGAAGCAGCGCAACCTCACTGCAGCCACTGGCTCACAAACCTGGAGACCTCTTTCTACCCCCACTCAGCTCTGCAGGGTGAGTAATACAGATACGACAGGCAAGTGCTCGCCCCCTCTCCCAGGTGCTGTCTGGCCAGGACTGCTGGAAAAGTTCACCTGAACCTCCCAAAAGAGAAACACTGATGGTGTCACACACAGCAGAAGAACTGAGAAGATGTGCACACACATACCTTGTACCATCAGGAAACCATTTCCTCCTAGGGAAGCTTTCCCCCCACCTTTGACCCACGAGAGTAAGATTGTTCCTACTTTTCCTTCACCCTAAGAACCTCAAATGCCTCCATAAGAAAGAACTTAGGTTGTCCTAAGTTCTCCCTATAATCAGTGGGAGGAAGGGTGGGCTGCATTTCTCGGAGATGAAAGGTCCTTCCTTGGGTCATTTTTCTGACTTGTCTAAATTAGAAGAAGTTGATGCAGACCCTAATGTGTAGAATCACAAAATGGTTTTCACTGCAAAGGATCTTTAAAAAGATCATTCAAGTTGAACCCCACTGCCATGAGCTGGGACATCTATCACTAGACCATGCTGCTCATAGCCCCAGCCAACCTGAGCTTGAGCAGGTCCAGAGATGGAGCATCCACAACTTCTCTGAGCAACTGCTGCCACTGCCTCACCACCCTCATTGTCAAAAACATCTTCCTTATGTCCAATCTAAATCTACCCTCTTTCAGTTTAAAACTACTGTCCCTTTTCCTGGCACTACAGGCCTCAGTGAAATGCCTATCCTTCTTGTAAGTCCCACCTATACATTGAAAGGTTGCAAGCTGAACAACCCTGACCCTCTGAGTCTTTCTGCACAGGACAGGTGTTTCAGCACTCACAACTTTCATTTAGATCTGGGAAAAGAAGCATATAGTGTATCTGAAATTACCATTCCTGCTTTTCTCGCAGCACAACAGCCTCATCATGCAGGAAGGCCCTCAGCAGACATCATCTCTGTGACGAAAACTTCCGAATTATCATAGGAACTGGAGATAAAAAACACTCTCTCTATCACATCTACCCTACCCTTTCCTCTCCCAGTACAACTTTCAACATGTACAGAGTCAGTAAAAAAAAAAAGGGGGGACGGCGAGGTGAAAACGACACAAACAAACAAACAACAACAAACCACAAACAAACAAAAACAAACAAATAAAACAAAAACACACAAAACCAAACCGCTAAACATGAGGGAAAGCTTAAGTGAAAGATTAACTAGTACAATAAACAAGATAATACAGAAACTATGCTTTACATAGTTTCTAACACATCCTTTAACTTACTCTCCCACCCTCCTTTTTCTTCTTTTGTCTAGCATTTCATTGTCTTCTGTAAAGTCTCAGTGGTGACCACAGATACAATGAATTAATATCAAAATTATGTGAGGGTGGGTAAAAAAACCCCAAACTATTATTTTTTCAAGATGCCATAGACTTCAGGCAGGTTTGTGGAAGTTTTACTGTGCATTTACGCCAGGGGGTTGCATCCCATTTGTACCTTTGCTCTCTCAAACAAGACTGTACTGAGAAAAACAGTGCTCAAAACTGAAAGGGAAAAAGGTCATCAAAAGCATCCTGTCACTGTGAAAGGCTTACAGTGAAGCTACGTTAGAAATGCATGAGCTGATACCTTTCAGAGAGGCCAAATGCCGAGTTTTACCCTTGTGGTGTTCATTCTTGGCCCTGCAGAAACACAGGGGGGCCAAGAACTCAGAGCTACGAGTGGTGCCTGCCTCTGTGAGAGCAGCAATCTTGCTGTATGCAGAACTTCTTGTGCAGGGTGCGATGCACAATGCCTCATAACCCAAGACGAGTCAGACGGAAAAAAACAAACAAGGAAAAAAACCCTCCAAACCTCTTATCTATCCAATCTCACTGCCCCTACAACCTTTCTACTCTTCCCCACTTCGAGGAATGTGCCCCTCAGGTTGAGAGCCTCTATTTAAAAGAGCACGTAGTACAGAAATATTTTAATGCACAGCAACGACATCTCTACTCAATGCTGGCTAGTCAACTAACACAGTCCAAGGGAAAAATCCAATATTCTGGGAGCTACACTGTCATATGAAGAAGAAAAGAGTATCAAATCAGATAAAAAGGTTGAAACATATCTGCAGTTTGAATTCTAAAATAATTTTTATGTGGAGAGTACTTGGTTCTCTAAAATCTGATGCTGGGAAAGATACTGAATTCTAGCTTCAATAAATTAACTATGTTGCAATAACATGCTTATCCTCAGAAATCACGTGATCTACTTAAACTTTACATCTTTTAGAAGACAAGGTTTTATGTGCTTTTTTCTGGCAGTTGTAAAAAGTTGTTTAACTGAAAGCCAGAGCTGTCTCAAAACCACAGTGTACTGAAATGAAACTGAAATAATTAAAAAGAAAAAAAATCACTCCAAAAATCACAGATTTTACAATAAAAACTCATCAGGTCAAGTAATGTGGCAATTATCTGCCCAGAAAGATCTTCATGAAATTTCAGGACTTGATGACCAATCTTGCTGTTTCTTGAATGCACTTTAAAACCCCCACACTGGCAACTGTGGAAAATGAAAGCTTGGATCTCAGCTCACTGTGTTAGGGTAACTCTCAAGGTTACTCTTTTACAATTCATGCCTTATGAGTTCAAATCCTGCTTTCTGTTGAACTAATTAAATTCCGACCTTTACTCCTGGGTGTCTAAAGAAGGCGTTGGGATGGATAGCAAAGCCAAAAGCACGAAGGCACGAGTATGCTCTGAAGAAGACACTTGGTTACTCAATGGCTGCTGGGGGCAGAGAGCAGAATTGTCATCTCTGGGTGCATCTGCTCCTCGGCTCGTGGTTTAACTGACAGGAAGCACAGCCAAAGATACCAGGACGCAGCAACGAGTGTTTCCTGCCTGCACAGCCAGGTCTGTCCCTCACACACGCGCATCCTCCTGCACAGGCTATGGCCTCCCATGAGGAGCAAAAACTCTGTGACACTTTCTAAAAAAAACTGATAAAAAATGAAGCAAATTAAGCCCACACACAGAAAGCCAGCTGGATGGATAAAAAAGTAATCAGGTCAAGCATATTGAAATGTGGCCCCAGAAGGCCATCAGAGCGGGGTATAAAACACATTCTCATCTGGCACAGCCTAAGACAATAGGCAAGCCAGCTCTGGAGGCTTTAGAGTCGGGTCTTCCTCAAACAGTCTTGTACATCACCAAGAAACCAAGTTACTTTACTTAACAGACAAATTATTTTAAGATTTCTTCCCGAAATCTTCAGAAATGAACCACAACCAGTAGCAAATAAAATAAAAAACAAAACAAAAAAGAACAAACAAACCCAAACACTGTAAAATACAGCAGCAGCGACAAAGCAGAACTTCAGTTAAAAGCAGAAACTCCAGCACAGCTATAATTTCTATAGTATCTATATGTGTAGTAATATGCTATATGCAGCTCCTCTGTAAGCAGACTTCTGCTCAGTCTTAGATTTCCCCATAATATCACCTGTCAGAAAACATCTCCTTAGTCTAGCTAAAAAATATACTTTCAGGTAGGATGAGAAATGATTAAGATGGCCTCATATCCTTCCTTCAACTGGTGGTATAAAACTGATGAAAACCAGTTTTGAGCTGTTATCCGCAGGCCAACTAAAGCAAGAAGACAAGTCACTCGTGTGATTAAGTTGGGAAATACATCAACAAGTAGACAGCAGATTTAACACTATCATGTACTGCTATAGTCTGTAAGCATTTTCTGTATAAACTTAAAAGCAGTAAAAATGACTGCATTGTATTTTGTGGAGCTTCTGGCACCTTTTACCCTTCATGGAAGTGAGGTGCTCCATCCTAACATGCTCTCCATCCCATCATCCATCCCATCTCCATCTCCATCCATCTCCATCCCAGAACAGTTCAGAATGAAAATGTCTTCACAGCGTGACTGGCACTGTTAGTAGAATGGCCATCTCAAAGTCAGAAATCTGCAATTTCCTGAAAATGACCAAGCTCCAAACTCTCCTTTCTAACTGAGAAACCTTTTCTGCAAATGGGTTCCTCTAACAGACCACACTTTGCTCACATCTTTCACATGCTTCCATGAGCTCTGAGACCACCTGGGTTATTCCACAGAACCTCAGCTGTCTCCTGACAAGACTACATCCCTGCATGCCACTGGGCACTTGACCCCTTCATGCCTTGAAAGTCATAATGAAAGCCCTGAACTAGGACTCATCAGACACTAACAGGAAACTCTCTTCGGCCACATTTCTGACATCCTCTTCAGAGACATGTCCCACCCTTGACAAGTACTCAAGTAATCCCAAGCAGCCAACAAATTAAGTCAACAATTAATTAAAAGATACCAAAAGTAATGTTTCTCAAAAGCCTTTCTGAATAAAAAAGCCTTGCAGCATGATCTGAACGTTACTAAATTTTGCTGGATTGGCAAAAGGAGAACCGAAAAAAAATGTATTTTCCATTTCAGATTCCAACAATATTATGTAGCCAACAGCATTTTGCAGATTTGCTTCTTACTTTTTAAGTCATGTTGGTCATATCTTGCAACATGTACTGGCAGGATTCAGTGTTTTCCTGAGAAACCCAGGGTGGCAGATGCTGTAACTGATCCAGAAACAGTTTACTCTCAATCTGGATTTCATTTTAAACCTGAAAGATCATCTGTGTCCTGCCACAGAACAACAGATTTCATCATAGCAAACATTTCACAATTTTCATACATATTTATTTTCATGGTATATTACCACTGTACAAGCTGCAACCACAATACAAAGTTATATTTACAAGCATAATAATATCTGTTGTATTGATTAGACATTATTAACTTAGCCAGAAATTTAATGTAACAAGCATAGGGCTAGAATAAGGGTAGGGATGTGCTTTCATAAATGATTTTGAGGCATCTTAAGATCATCTAAGTTTTCCAGCTCTGTACAGTTTAAGCAAAAACACAAAGGTGAACACTGTGGTATTTGTATTTATAAAAACAAAACAAAAATCAGGATGTCTTAGTTCCTGAAAATTTGAAAATTTTTTCCTCAAGTCTGCTTCTGCATGGCTGTATGCTGTTTTGGCAAACAGCCTGTCCCTGCATTTGCTCCTCTGACTCAGTCACAGCAACTCAGGCAGAGTGGTTTCCACAAAACTGCTTTTCCTGCAGAACAGCTATGAGTCAACGTGCCTCATGTCTCTGCAACTAGTCGCCTCACTACCGGTGTGCTTTTTGGGGAAGTAGGAGGGAGGACACCTCACCAACGCAGTATGAGAAGAGAGGAGCATCTGTGAAACTGAGCTATCTGCAACCACTGACCAGGCTCCCCAGACAGCAAGAAAGAAACTGCCTTCACAGACTTCAGTTTGTTTTAACCAGCTTCCACAGAGGGGAACATGGTTTTGAATTCTATGGTGTCCCTTTAATAACCAGCCGAAAGAAGACATTTTCCAGATAACTGAGGAATTTTTTACAGTGTTGACTTACCAAGCAGAGCACAATAACCAGCTATTCTGTTTGCACTACAAGGCAGTACAGTGCAATGAGTTAATAATTTATCACAGCAATGCTCATGGCAACTGACCATAATCAACTTGTAAAATTCTTCCTCATTCTTACATTTTTAGTCTTACATTTTTAGTCTCAGCAAAATACGGCATCCTTAGTATTCAGCTCTATCTGAGCACCTTCTAGCTAAGGGAAGAAGTTTAAGCTTCCCAAACACCTGCTTTCCTCCTGGATTGTTTCAGGCTCAGAGCAAAGGTCGTAATTTCATTTCAATAACTTCATTTGGCAGACAGGAATAATTAGAATATTTTTAAACAAAGCAAGAAGTTGACATTCTTTCAAAACTGAAGCAGTGTAGTTCTCATCCCTGCATTTCCTTCCCCTTCTTCTCCCAGAAGGAAAAAAGAACAAAAAAGCCCAAGCTTCTCCCTCCACGAAAAGCTTTTATTTGCACATGATCTCCAACTAACAAGCAAACACCTTCTCCTCCCATTTCACATTACTAAGGCTCATGCCTCTACATAATTTTAGGCGATACCTAATCTATTAGTTAACACACTCCTCCTCTTATCAGAAGCATATAGCTGTGGTTTTCAGACAATTCATTTGAAAAACAAGTTTTTAACAGAGTGTTTAGATGTGATGTGTAGATGTAGTTACCCATTATAATTATCACTTTGTTGAAATTTTGTCCACGGAAAACAGTCCTCTTCCAAGGACAACTGTGCTACTTCGTCCTGCCCCTTATTTCCCAACCCCAGCTCTTACAATTTCCACAGCTCCACCACTCCAAACTCAATCCTTAACCTGGTTTTGCCAACCAGCTCAGCAACTTCCTGTGGTGTGGACACCTGACCTGCCAACTTGGCTGAATCAGATAAGGAAGGGGTTGCTCTCACAAAGAGTTTGGGCTGGAAACAGGAGGGGAGGGCAATAAAGCAGTAGGAAACAATGACACTGCCAGTGAGGAAACATGAGGGTGGCACTGAAGCAGCACTGAGGTAGCTGGATGAGTGCTTCTGCCAAGGAATGACCATGTCCACCTCTGACTGTTTCACTAAAGGCACATTTTAAATTAGACTAGACTGGTGCCAAGTTCATATGCTCACAAAGACACGTCTAGAATTTAAACTGCAATTTTATGTCAACTGCTGCAGCTTACTGTTGAGCGTTACCTAAGGGCAAGCTAAGGGCCTGGGCAGATTCTAAATGAGCTGTTTAAGGATTTACAACCCATCACCTCCAGGACAGTTTATTATCCGAGTAAAAGTTGCCTGGCCCAGAACTCCCTTCTGTGCTTCAGGGCACATCCACAGAAACCACTGCTGTGCGGGTTTAATGGGATGTGCCACCAAGCCACCGGGAAGGTTACGCACCCCGCCTTCACTCAGGAGTGAAAAGGAGCAGCTGCTGTGAGGCTGAAAAACCTTCAGTGTGCACGTAAGCTCTGAAAGCACATGCAATGTGAAGATACCAGAGACAGCATGGAGGCACCAGCACCATTCTCCCACATAGTTAGTAAATACCAGGCTTGTTCATGACAGCGTAACAGGCTCTCCCAAGGCAGCCTCTATCAGAAAGCAAACTGCTTTCTCCCCACAGCGGAGGTTTTATCCAATCTCAAGATCCTCATGTAAGGCAGCAAAAATGAACTCAAAAAAACTTTCCATTGATTTTTTTATTATTTCTTTTTTTTCCCTGACATGTTGCATCTGAGCATGTATGGATCAGTGGTTCTAGGTTTCTTCTCAGTGCAGCAGCTATTCCACCCAGCTAGCTATTTGCTACTAATACAGTAATAGCTGCTACCATATCCCCCCCTCTCCCCTGCATAAATTTTAAATCACCGTATATCAATACATGTCATAACAATTTTTCTGTTTATGAAGTATAAATTAACAAAATGCTTCCTAAATCCATCTGAACACAGGGCATCTGTAAGAGAAGCTTTAAACACTACAAATATCAGAATCTAGACACAAAATAAACCCTTTCTAACCACATGGCTACAAAAGCATTAAACGCTGTCTGCAAACATACCTGTTAATATGAAACAAAACACTTGTAAATCCAAGTTCTTGTAGTTTAGCAAAAGTTGTCCAACATTTCTTACTGCAAAAAATTATTTCTAGTCCATTACTACTGAAACTACATTTAATACACCTCATTTGAAGAACCATATTAAAACACAATTCACTTTCAATAAAAGAAAATGGTAGAATGTTGCATTACATCAAGCATTCAGAATCAGACATGTATTTCAGAAGTGCACATTTAGGAAAACATTCTACCAACAGCAACTTTCTTCTTAGTTTCTTCTCAGGGAATCCCTCCACAGTCTGCTTTTAAATGGCCTAAATTAATGGTTTTCTATATAAGCAGTCATAGAATCACAGAGTAGTTTTTGTTGGAAGGGACCTTTAAAGGTCACCTAGTCCACCCCCACCACTTCAGTAAGCAGAGACACCCTCAAACTAGATCAAGTTGCTCAGTTCAAGGCCCCTTCACACAAACTAAAACTGTATTTCACTTCGTTGCTTCAAAAGCAACTTATTTCATTGTTGCTTTTAACTAATACTAAAATAAATACTTTTTTTGCACAGAAAAGGACCAGCACTTTTAAAAATGCCACTAGCCATCCTCAGACTGTTTCTCAACACAGAGAGTTTCATTTTCATTCATATGTCTAAACCACTTCTTTGGTAAAGAAAAAAAGCCCCTAAATAGACACTTCCTCTCTACAGTTCCTTCTTTTCTCTTTTTGAAATAAATATAAGTTGGTCGTTTTTTAGAAAAACACCAAACAAGAGGATGGCCTCTCAGCAGCACACCACCAAGAGCACCTGGAGCCCTTTGCTGAGCTCATAGAGCCCTCAACAAGCTGGTCTGGAGGCACTGCAGGTGAATTCTTGCAATGTGTGCAGTTTGCCACTCTTTGCGCTCCGCAGTTTGTTAGCTTCGTAATTATTTTCTTGATAGCTAATACTCTCATTTGCATGCTTAATTTACAGGCATCATGACAAAGCTTGAATAGTTACAAAGAGTAAGTTAGTTTACAGAGGCTCTGGAGAGGGAGAGGAATAACAGTACAGAACAGCAAATGTACCAAGAGGATGAGAGTGGATAGTGTAAACACCCCATCTGAGGGCAATGTCAGGTGTCAGGCAAATTCTGTCTTTAGCTGACAATGTGCAAGCCCTTGTGCCTTCAAGACACAGTTTTCATGAAAGCTCTTCCTAAGAGGGTCATCCTATGGTTGGAAAGACAGCTTCCACTAAAAACAAACCATGTCATCACATCCTTGGGACACTCTTCTCGTGAGCTCCAAAATTACGTAGTGCAGCACATGCAGCATGCACAAAGAGGAGAAAACTAATAGTATCCTTGTCAACTTGCTTTTAACTTGAAATTGAGTCTGGCTGAAAGAGCAAGTTAAACATTAATTTTCCCGACAGTGGTCAGCTCTGGGTATCACAAATTGTACCTGTAGTCTCACAATTGTATTTTGCTGCTTCTTTCCCTCGGTGCAAAAGAAAACTGAAAAAAACCATCAAGTTAGCCAGGAAGTGGAGAACAGCAAAAGTGACTTGATAAGAAGATCAGAAAAGCAAGGTAGTTTTCTTATAACCTGTCAGCTTTATTAACTCTGTGAAAAGATCTAATGAAAACACAAGTAACTCTAGAGGAACGCAAAGTACGACAAAACAGGATATGTAGGCACAACATATAAACATGTTTCTTTCTCTCAACAGCAGACAACAATTTGGATCAGTCAAGCTCACCACTTTCTTCCAATTCCAAAACTCAGTGTTGCATGGGATAACATTTATACATGAGCCCACTTACAAAGTCAAACCACTATCGTGCAAGAAGGTGAAGCGAATGCCGCAGGAGCTCACAAATGAAGCGATGAGATCGTCAGTACATTAACAGTAACATTCAAGAAGTACAGAACATTCCCCTCAAAATAAAAAATGTATTTGGTATATTCACACAGAAATGTTGACAATGAGTTAAATACAGGGTGTTCTAGAAATAGACTAAAATGTCTAATTATAGAAGCAGACGGTGACATTCAATCTATCTAAAAACAACTCTTTTCCACAGTTTCCAACCTATGCATTTAGCAGTCCCAGTCCTAGCAGATTATCTTAACCAAAATATCCTTTCCCCCAGTACAGAGAGAAGTACTTTTTACATGCAAATTTAAGAATTGGAGGTTCTTTCCAACCTAACAAAAGTACTATCAGTTTCACATTCAAGCCTGGACCTAGTACAAGTCACATGTGGCCCAAGATGAGCGATCACTTTAAGGACAAATAAATGACTGGAACTCTAGCCCTCTGAAGAGAGCTGAGAGGCAGTGAGAGCCTAAAGCACATCAAGGTAAGAATGTATAAACTTTAGCCCCTATATGATGGGATCCTTTCAGCACAAACACTGACAGAGTGGGAGGCTTTGCTGCAGGACAGGCCATATTGAAGAATAAATCGTTTTTATCTCTATACAGATTAGCTACATCAGGTCAGGAAAGTGAAAATGTCTAAAGCCTTTCACATGGTTGCTGCAGACTTATGATAAGAAAAAGACTTACAATTTCAGTATGTATAGTCTCTGTCAACTGCTTTATCTGTGAAGAAACATTTAAGTAACATTTAAGAAAGCAACACTTTAGTAAGATTTAAGGAAGGAAGTAATTTCTAAAACACATCAGTGGCATTAAAATGATAAGCACAATAAATCACTCGCATATGGCAGCAAAGTTTCAGCGCTTGCAGATTATAACCAAGGCTCGAAAGGTGAACTCCACCTCCTGCCACTCCTGTGCTGAATCACCCTGGTGGGGGAAAGTCCTTGGTCCTTCTCATACACACCCAACAAAACTCCAGCAAGCCACCAAAACTGTCAGTGAAAACAACAAAATCTGCAAGCGAAAGCTGAGAATTTTTTTCTAACGCTTGGAAAAAGTGAAAGCGGTTTTGGAAATCAAAGCTTCTCCTCTGATACAGAGGGAAATCCTCTGTATTTCTTGATTAGTCTTTTATATCAGCTCACTGAACACAGTCCTACCACAGTTCCCTCCCCTGAATATGGCTGTGCTGAAAGAAAGAAAAGAGTTCCTTTATACATCTCACGTATTTGGGTTTTTAATGGATCAAGTGTCCAAAGAGTAACACACACAACTGAAGTTCGAGTCTGCAGCAATACTGAAATATCAGGCTATACCAGGCCAACAACATTCTTTAAATCCGGACATTTACTTCTTTTTTTTTTTTCTCATCTGAGTGCCAAGATCACGGACCTGACAATTCTAATATTCAACAGACAAAAAAAAAAAGATCACATTACAAAAAAGACACTTCTGTAAAAGCATGGATCTGGAAATAATGCTCAAGCTAACTGCCATCTACTGATACCACTCGCAGAGCTCATCTCTCAACAATCACAAACTCAATTCAAACTGAAAGATCTGTGCCTTAGGGTGTGTGAGGAAGAAATTTTTTTTTACTTTTTTTTTTTTGAGACAAACACAGACATACAAATCAACAAAAACTGACACCACTTCTCTATACCTTCTAATCAATTTCTCTGCCTTCGAGAAGATCTGTTCAAGCTATTATCGCTAAGTCTTGGAGGACTTCCAAATCACTTTTTTCTAGCTCCACCAGAGATGCTCCTGCAACCCTAGCAAAGTTCTCGCACAGCACACCAAGAGAGCCCAAACATGGCAGCTTTTCCCTTCAAAGAGGAACTGATTCTCTGTGAAGTCCTGGTCGAGAGAAAGGAACAGCAGCTACTTACCCTTTAGCACACAAAAAGCCTTCTGCCCAAGAAAAGCAGCTGTGAATTGGGAGCGGACTTAAAAAGAAAAACTTAAAAACTCAAGTTTTTAAGGCTGGATGACTCAACATGGTCTGGTGCAGAAGAAAGAAGAGGAGAAAAGAGATGAAGAAAGAGTGTCATGTTCTGCCAGGACCAAACACAGAACACTAAGACCTGAAAACAGACGTCATGATGAGAAAAAGAGAAATACAAGAATTTTTTAGGGATCTTTCAGGAAAAAACTTCTATCACTAGCTCAAAACATTTTTTCCAAGAGGCTCCTCTGTAGTTTTATCATTTCCGCTGTGATTTTTCAATGTGAAAAAATATACCAAATAAATCTCCCAACCCCTTGCAAAACGCGTTGCTTTAGGAAAGAAAAAAGGCAAAATTGAAACTAAAAAGTTGGTGAAAACACACTGTACCGTAAGATGCAGAAGTCAGATATGGGTGAACACCAGAAAGGCTGAAGACAAGAGACTGGCCTCACCCCAAACATCATCATTTACTTAATGGTTGCCTTCCTCTCTACCTCCCCTGCAACCGATCACAGTATTAAGCAAGACTCCATTACACTTCTCAGACACAGGCTTCATACAGTAAATGAATATGGAAAGTATTCCCCTGTACGCAACAGTTCAAGTGCTCTGTCATTTAATTTTTAGTAAGAAGATACCGAATTTGATTTTGCAAGTGAAAGACTGAAATACAGGGTCCAAAGCCCTACAGTCAGACAAAACTTTTAAAGAACATTTCTGTTAAACAAAGAAGGTGGAAACACTGATTGTTTTTCAAAATACTGTGCTAGAGTTCAGAAGTACACAATTAGGAAAATGGTTTTCATCCACTGAATGTTCACGAAGCAATTTGACACACAGCAATTACCTCCAGGACTTTCTTCTCCCATTAAAAGTACCACTGAGCCCCTTTTATAACTGGTCTGCGATGTACACCGTCCCCACTGCTTTCATTTTTTCATCGTTTTAAGGAAAAGGTGAGTAACTGTCCACGTAACAACTTAACTCCTTCTATTTTAAAATGACACCGCGGCCGCTGCCGTTGAACAAGTCTCTTTGGGCAGAAAGAGACCCCCAGATTAAGGTCGCGGCAGCAGAGAGCGATCTACCTCTGACATGACAAGCCTGCCATTTTAAAGCCGCTCGGGACCACACCGGCCCAACAGCAGCGGGGCGAAGGTGCTCCAAGCCGCAGCGCTGAGCGCCAACACTTCGTCCGAACCGCCCCGTGCCACCCGGGCCCAGGATAACACAGCTTCGGAATAAATTGAACTCGCGTACGGCGGCTGGAGGGTTCGCATCGGCAGCCTGCCTAACACCTCCGCACACTTCGAGGGCGGCAAAACTATAAAATGCAGCAGAATTCCAAACGAGCTGCCTCAGCAGCGCAGCGCGCCGCTCAGAGCAGCGCTATGGCACCCGGGCTGCCCTTTGCCCGCAGCAACAGGCTCAGCTCCCAGGCAGCTCACGGCGCTTCTGCCATGAAATGCCCCTTTATTCACGGCCCAATTCATATTTTGTTGGGGTTCCCCCCCCCGCCGGTGCTGCGCTTTACCAGAAGTTCCCTTGTCCCCGCAGTCCTCTCCAGACGGCTCTGGAGCACCGCTCCAGGCGCGCTCGCCCGTCGAGGCGGCAGCAGCCGCCGCCCGGGGCGCCGCGGCCCCCCCCGCCCGGCTCTGCTTCCCCGGGGNCTCCCCGGGCCGTGCCGGCTGTGGGTGCGGGGGGAACGGGCAGCGCGGCGGCCTCGAGACCCGGCCCGGCTCCCTCGTGTGCGCAGCGAGCCCGAGAGCAGCCCGGCCCGGCCCGCTCCCACCGCTGCCCCGAAACGGAGCGCCCGCTCCTCGCATCTTTGGCCTAACCCTCCCCGCTCCCCTTCACGAGTAGTAATTCATAGAACCACAGAATCAATTAGGTTGGAAAAGACCCCTGGGGTCATCGAGTCCAACCTTTGATGGAACAACTACTTAGTCAACTAGACCATCGCACCAAGTGCCACGCCCGGCCTCTTCTTAAACACCTCCAGCGACGGTGACTCCACCACCTCCCCAGGCAGCCCATTCCAGTATATAATCACCCTTTCTGTGAAGAAATGCTTCCCTGTCTCCAGCCTAAAGTTCCCCTGATGCAGCTTAAGACTGTGTCCTCTCGCCCTAAATTACATAAACAAACAAGTTTTTGTGGAATATCTGGTATTTTCTACCAATGTCAACTTGCTTGTGCCAAACCGATTAACCCCTGAAAAAACGAAGTGAAATTTAGGAGAGCCTAAATTGCTCTGGGAAATTTAGTTTAAGTGCAGTGTCCAACGGGACACTGACAGGCAGCCGGTGCTGGAGCCAGGGCTCTCGGGATCCCCAGTAAATTTCTGATATAGTTTTCATGTTCTTTAAACAAACCCTTGTGACTAATAACACACTGAAAGCTGCCCAGCCCACAGCAGTGTAAGCACTTGGGATGGACTCTATGAACGCATTAGGCACTCAAAAAAGCTGGACAGAAATGTAATCTTAAAAACACAGTGCAGGCAGAGTTACTTCAGCTTTGTTTCAATGGGGAGGGTAAGCACACACTTTGTTTGCAGGCAGGCACATGTACTGGTTTTCCACGAATTCCCAGAAGTGCAAAGTCCAAAGCAGCGTGATGGCCGTAAGGGAAGGCATGGCACGGAGACCCAAGCCCACGCAGCAGATGAGACGGTGTAACTGCAGGTCAATGAGCTGGTAGGCAAGGAAACGGCAGAGATGTCCTTGTAATGAGCAGGGAAGACCCAAGTAAAAACCTGAAGCTACTTCTAGCAAACATATTGAAATAAATCCAGTGTGTTTAAGCTCAGTTGTCATTAATGCTCCCAGTAATAATAAAACAAAAGTCCCACAAGTAGTGTGCTGATTAAGGGTATCAATTAATTCACTACTAAAGTGTCTCCACTACAGCTCTTTATCAAAATGTCTTCATTTGTATTTCTCAGTCGAAAAAAGACAAGAAGGAAACGCTGTGTTGTTACTTTAGTCGCTATATATTTTCCACTTCTTGCAACAGATGTATATTGCTTCTCTCCAACAACTTAAGACTAATCCAATCTTGCATCTAAAACCATTTGTTTCTTGTGCTGCAAAACCTTTTGGAAATCATGGGAAGAAATCTGACTCAAGATACACAGCAGTTACAAGGAATTGTAACACTGGCACAGGGACAGCAGCATTTTAGTTATTAAAGTCTAATAGTTATGTTTTAGAGGGGAAAGAAACACCACAGTCTTATCCAGACAATCAACTAAATTGAAAAATCATTTTGTAGTGATGTATGAGCAAAAGCTATGCAAACATTTCCCCGTTTCTAAGCTAAATCTGGAAGCAATATTTTTTTAGAAGTGTATGTAAAATGTAAACATATTTAGCAAGAGAGAATGCAGGTGGATGTTCACCCCTGGAACCATTACAGGTTTCTTGCTAATTATGATTTTGGCTTGAAGAAAAAGTGACCTTGCCCATTGCTGGGATGAGTATTTCCACAAAACTTAGATCACTGTTTGCCCAAAAGACATAGCTAGACACTGACCGACGGCATAGCTCAAGCCAATTTAAACAGCTTTAGCCCTCCACTCCATCCTAGCCTCATATTCCTCGCATTGAGCTACTCCCCCCGCTGTTTCCCAGAGCAAATATTTGTGCAGCCGCACAGCGTGGCAGAGGGTGGAACCCACTAGCAGAAAAGTTAAGACTGCACAAATAAATAAATAATGCATAATACAATTTTCATGTTGCTGCTGGCCTCAGCTCCCACAGAAACACATGCCAAAGCACACCCCAAGGGGAGCAGTGCAGCCAAGTGGGCTTGGGGAAGCAGAGATCTGGATGTGACTCTCACTTCTGCTGGCCTCAAGCATCACCTCAAGCAAGTTGCTTCTCTTTTTACACCCTGTTTTGGCAGTCGCTGCCTTGCTTTGTAACTGGCTTCGAAAGTTACAGGTCTACAAGGACGGGTTGGGATGGGAAGGGATGGGAAGGGATGTGATGCTTTGCCAGGAGGCACAGGAGTGGACCACAGCAGCACTACTGCACAAGGGGCAGCATGAGACTCTGAAGCCATGAGAGGATGGACCAGAATGATGCCCACTGGAGGTATCTTGCCCCACCTGGAAGACATCTATTTTAGCCCCATAAAAGCAAGCTAAGAGGGAGGTTTATGACTATGCTCAGCTTTCACGTTCGGATGAGAGTGGAGGAGGAGAAAATACTGCTTGGTATTAAAGGGAGCAGAAACATTAAATTTAAAAATTTAAAAGCTCTTTGGATTTTATTTTTCTGCTATATTATGGACAAGTTCACCACATGAGAAGCCCTACCAAGCCCACATTTATATGAGACCCTGTGGCACCCTTCCTAAAGCAGCTCAAGATGCTAACTCCTTTCCACTATGGCAAAAGGAGATCCCACCACCCTGCTTTCAGGTTCGGGCTCATTCAATTAANAAGGGAAGGGTTGGGAAGGGGCGTGGCAGAGGGTGGAACCCACTAGCAGAAAAGTTAAGACTGCACAAATAAATAAATAATGCATAATACAATTTTCATGTTGCTGCTGGCCTCAGCTCCCACAGAAACACATGCCAAAGCACACCCCAAGGGGAGCAGTGCAGCCAAGTGGGCTTGGGGAAGCAGAGATCTGGATGTGACTCTCACTTCTGCTGGCCTCAAGCATCACCTCAAGCAAGTTGCTTCTCTTTTTACACCCTGTTTTGGCAGTCGCTGCCTTGCTTTGTAACTGGCTTCGAAAGTTACAGGTCTACAAGGACGGGTTGGGATGGGAAGGGATGGGAAGGGATGTGATGCTTTGCCAGGAGGCACAGGAGTGGACCACAGCAGCACTACTGCACAAGGGGCAGCATGAGACTCTGAAGCCATGAGAGGATGGACCAGAATGATGCCCACTGGAGGTATCTTGCCCCACCTGGAAGACATCTATTTTAGCCCCATAAAAGCAAGCTAAGAGGGAGGTTTATGACTATGCTCAGCTTTCACGTTCGGATGAGAGTGGAGGAGGAGAAAATACTGCTTGGTATTAAAGGGAGCAGAAACATTAAATTTAAAAATTTAAAAGCTCTTTGGATTTTATTTTTCTGCTATATTATGGACAAGTTCACCACATGAGAAGCCCTACCAAGCCCACATTTATATGAGACCCTGTGGCACCCTTCCTAAAGCAGCTCAAGATGCTAACTCCTTTCCACTATGGCAAAAGGAGATCCCACCACCCTGCTTTCAGGTTCGGGCTCATTCAATTAATTCACACAAGCTTGAGGCCTCATCAAACTCTGTCTCAAGACTGGATAAAAATCTGATTTAAGGAACTTCAGTTTTGCAGTATCTCAAGCTTTGCAAAATATTTAATCTCAGGCATCCCTGTAGGAATGAAATTTTAATAATCCTATTCACAAGCATGGCAGGAAAGAACACCATAGCAAGATCACCCTCTGTGTATGGAAGAACAACACTTGAATCAAGCCTCTACCCATGTCACCAAGAAACACTAGTAGCGCTGCTACCGCATTTTAATACAATAAATATAATATACCTCTATCATGGTGTTACTGTCCTGGTATTTTAGGTTTGTGGACCAGCACCTCCCACTGTGGTTGGTGCCACATAAAACACAGACTGACTGACATTTTCTAATCCTGCCAGATGCATAATGATCTCAATATTTACACATGAAGAAATTGCATCAGGAAATTATAAGGTAATTTACTCCTATCCCCAAAGAAAGTCTCTTCTAGGACATTAGATATAGAAAAATTCTTATCACTGTGTTGCTATTTAACAGCTCAATCACAAATTAAGACCATACACTTCTGATATTTTTAAGACAACTGTTTCCCATCTACAAACTTGCATTTCCAGAGATTTTTATAAAAAAGCATCCCAAAGAAAAAATGTGGAATCCAGGGTTCCGGGTACCTGCAGTGCAGGCCATACAGCTATCAGTTTTTAATTTGCAGTTTAAAGGTATGGTTCAGGGTTGGTTTAGTCCATGCTGAATACAGGATGAAAGTAGAGCACAATGAATTTGAGACAAAACATTCTGCTTTTTCACTCTCTTTGTCTTCTGAACTTCACTTGAATTGTAGGAAATTGTACGAATTGTAGGAAAAGAAAGGTGGTAGAAAACAAAAAGCATATGAAAAGGCCACTATGCTTTTCAAAAGTTGAGAGGGAAGGTATCCTGGCCATCCTGTGTTTAATTGGAATCCTTCAGACAATAAATATCATCTTTCAAAATACACAAGAAGTATTTCTCAAGTCTGTGGTTGCACAAGCTTCCAGAAATTATGCCTTAGTACCAGAAGGAGCAAGAGAGGTGTCTGAAATTAAACAGATTCACAACTGAGCATCAGGCAGCTTTAACCTCATACATTTTATGCTCCCAACTTTGCCTCCAGTGTTTCCTAGTGAAGCCAGATTTTGTAAGGTGGCTGCACAGCCCACATAGCTGCACACCCCTGACCTTCTACAGCCTTGCACGAACCCTTCTTGGATCACCTCTAAGGTATTCCTAGGCCACATCCCAGTGGTGACAAGCCTCTAGGAAAATCTACTTATATAGTCACTTTTCTTCGCTCTTTCAAGTTCCTTCCTTCCTCCTTTAGTTATAGGTTTGCCTTTGCTGAGAAGTAACGCTCCTCAATATTTCTGAGAATGTTTAACATGTGAGTATATTATCCATTCTACTGACAAGCTTTAGAGGGAAAGAATTGCAAAACTCCAGGTAGTAGATACAACTCTGACACAGGATATTTTCTGATCTACTCTCAGCCAGAAGCTGCAGGCTCCAGCTTCTCTCTGATATTTGTCTACCAACCCCAGCCACACTTCTGTCTACCCATCCTCTCCTTGCACTGGTTCTGGACCACGTGGTATCTGTTAAACCTTCCACAGATCCTATGAAATGAATTACTGTGGTAGAAAGCTGACTGGGGTGTGTGGGAAGGAAACACTGGCTGCTCTTGAACCAGCTCAGACTGTGATGAGCACTGCCAGAAAAGGACATTGGACCTCCCTCTGGGGGTGGTAATGAACTACTGGACTGGGCCAGCACTCAGGCAAATTTTCACCCTAAGACTCACAGGACTGCACAATAGTCACCCAGAAAAAAAGCATATTATTTGGGGGATGCTTCAGGCAGAGGGGAGGGGCAGAGGTGCTGCTTAACCCATGGCTTTCTGACCTGAGCTATCTCTTGTTCTGCCCTCCCTCTGCATGCTACTTGCCCACTTATTTTGGAAAGTGCACTGAAAGTCATTTAACATCCTATAAATACCCCTGCCAATAGGTATGACAGAAGTCACACTTGTAAACCCACAGCTTTACAGGGTGTCATTCAAAGAAATTAAAATAAAGAGAGGACAAATTTATATCCTATACTTTTCTCAGTGAGCTTTAGATCCCACAAAAATCATGAAACAAAAATAATTAAATCATGATCTACAAATATTTGCAAAATACATGCAATATTACCCAGTTTTCTCAAGTGATAGACAGGAGAAATCATCATACCTAACCTAACATTTTCACTAATCACAGTCAGACAGACAGGCTACATCCTGAAATCCAACTCATTTATAACAAATGTATAGCTCGATGTGATTTTTCTTTTTAATCTAGAGGAGCCTACTGCTTGAAAAGGCAGAAACTGTTTCTGAAACAAGGCAGAAGATAGTATTGTTCTCATTAAGACCCAAGTATAGCTTTGCACTCTAAAGCCAACACTATTTTACGTCCAGAACACCTCATTCTAATCTACTTGCAACAAACAAAGCTAAAATGAACTAATTTCTGCACGCTAATAGTTACTGGATATCCCAACAGAACTAGCAAGGGCATAGCAATATCATATTTTTTATCCCAAATTCTCACACAGTACATGTACCAGCCCTGAAAATTCCTTTAAAGTAATATACAATAATATACAAGGCTATACAAGCCTGATTGCAGTGAGACTACACTAGATCCTTAACTTTACAAAGGAAATGATCACTTGGGTGTACAGCTGCTTTGAAAGACAAGTATTAGGTTGCCTATCTATTTCTATGGATTTGCACTGACAACAAAGCTTTTAAGCAAATACGGATTTCCCGCTATTGTGCAAGAAAGACACAAAGGTGAGGGGATACAAGGCATGAAGTAACATTGATAAATACTTCTAATACTCAAAAACATACAAATGAAAGAAAAGTTTAGATTTTCCAAGAATAAAAATCAGTATTTCCAGAAAGAAAGTCAGTTTTGATTCTTGAAATATAACGGCCCTGAACATCATCCCATATGCTTCAGATCCCCCACCAGTTCACTCCTTCAGAGCTGTGTGGTATTAACAGGATGGTTATATTTACTCTGGAGTCCTTGCAAGGATATTTTTTAAGAATAGAAGCTCAGTCTGAAACAATTAGAGATGTTACTATGCCAGTAGTTGTAAACCTAGCCTTTGCTCTTTTCCTTTCTTACACACACAAAAATCCGGAACTATTTGTAAACATGTTGTTCTGTGTTTTTCCTTTTTGATGTTGCATATCCCTAATATGAATGAATAGAAATATATACCAAGTCAAACTACGTTAAAAGTACACCTAGAAGGAACATAAAAAAAAGGATTGGGTGGGTTTTATATAGTCGGTGGTTTCTTAACTGGGACACTTTGTAGTTGGCTAAGGAAGCTTCATTAAAAAGCTGTAACTGTAGTTTTTCCCTCTTCCCATTCTCTGAATCACTCATTACATTTTTGGATGTTGCAACACATTCATGAATAATAAACAGATAATGGGAAGAAGAAAAAAAAACACAATAGTATTCACATTGGATTTTTCTAATGTCTGTATTTATCAGTATAAAAATCAAGAATGAAGCTAAGATTTGTAGACGTTTCTCTGCAAGAAATGCTGTTAATCACAGACAAAATATTTGGCACACCCAGAGACAAGCCCAGGGATACAGAGAAGTTACAGCAGAGCGGTGTTACCACTGCTGTTGTTTGGCCTTTATACACAGCGAGAGGAGAGGGGGCGGGATTCTAATGTTCCCCATCAAACCCTCTCCCGAGAGACAACAGCCAGGCACCGCCCTTAGCTAGACAGTTCTGGACCCAAAGCCGCACTTCTGCAGCTGCCTTTTCTTTTCTTTTTTTTTTTTTTAATTAATTCTCTTTTAAAGACTAGAGAGTTAGGTTGTAGAGGCTGCGCAGTTCCAGAAAGTCAGCCGTGCTACAGGAAATTATTGTCGCTATCTTGAAGAAGTACCAGGGAATTATTTATTCACATTTGTGTTTTAGACAAGAACAAGAAGAACATCCAGCATTTGCACATGTCGGGCTGCAAGGTTTTCCACTGCTCCATTCAAATGAAAAACTGTTTCCTTCTATTCTAATTTTTGTTATCCTTTCAATCACACCACCCTATGCAGGCAACACTGGCTACCTTACACACTTGTGCTTACTCCCTGTATGGATGCATACCAAATTTATAGAACTAAAGGAAATCCAGACAAACATTATTTTAAGAAAAATGTTGAGCTAGAGTTCCACGAATATTTTAGATGCTTACAAGAATGCAACGGGATATTTTTCTGCACTGCTCAGGATGTGAACACAAAGAAAAGGAAAGTGTGTTTATTACTGCTCTTCCGGTTGCTCTAATTAATGGGAAAAGATAAAAATGGTAATATGGAGAGGCAGGATAAAGAAAATACATTCTGCAAAAAAATAACCTCACGTGAATGAATCAATTTTCCATTGCAACTCCCTCAGGTAGAGACCTGGCTATTAAAGAACAATTAGCTAGAAACAGAACCTGGTTACTTGCTTGTTCAGGAAATAATACTTCTGGTAGCAGGCTTACCTAGGCAAATACATGCTACATTAACCAGTTGGTGAATACATAAATCATGGTGAATAAAGGAAAAAATAAAGATGGTAGGACACAAAAAGGAGGTGTATCGGGGAGATTGGAGCTGCAGGGAAGGTGAACCAGCTGCTGGAAGGCCAACATTTTGATCTCAGCTACATTTTGAGTTGCACAAACAGCAGCTGCCGTCTCTATGCTCATCTTTGGCCAGGCAAGCAGTCCTACCAGAAAATCCTGTAAAATGGCAATCCTGTGGATCACTCCAAGAAACCAAACCACCACCTCTACTCGTGTCGCTTGTCCATAAAAGTGAGGTACAGCAGTTGGACATATCCTAGAAGATTCCAGAGAATTCCTGCAGTTTTCCAAAAGCCTCCCAGGAACCATCTTCCTCGGTTCTGCGTTTTGGGTATCTCTGAAACCAAACTGGGAACCAGAAGCTAAGGGAACAAGAAGATACTATGGCAGACACGGTTTTCCGGATGTGATTTTCCTCCAGCTTTCCACTTACAGAGGTCATTCTGTTATGGAAGGAGCTCAGTATTCCCCTCAGGTAACCTGTCATAGAGACTTAGTATTCTAAATACTCCATTCAAAGTACTATATATACATATTTATGTTTATTATTTTAGTCTAATATTGTCCATTTCCCATTTCCCTATGTATGTTTCACCTTATAATCCATTTTGTCCTGCATTTACCGAGGGTCCATCAGCTTCAAAGACATGTGTGCTCTGGAAACCATCCCAGCAGAGTGGACTGACTTCAACCACCTCTACTATCAAGGGACAGATACCTAATCTGAGGGAGTGCTCACATTCTAGGACACTAGCTTAAATTCAGAGTATTTCATCCACTGCTTCTCTGTAATTAATTTTATTTCTTGAACTTTTCCTTTTAATGCTCTCCAATTTTAGCAGGATGCATTAGAAATGTTTTCCAGCTTTGCGTATTAGACAAAAATATACCACTTGTGACTGTGGCCACAGCAGTCTTCTGGTGTGAATTACTGAAGAGTAGCATCAAACTAATTTAATTTTAATATTCAGAATAACAGTAATTAAAACAACTTTTCTTAAGACAGCGGTCAATGATCTCACTCAGAAAGGAGAAAGTTTTTTGGTTTTTTTCATTAACTGCCCTCATACTCAGGCCTATTGGTCTAAGGATATAATCCGCTGCTGCTTTACACAAGCTAGGAGCAGTTTACAATATGCTAGAAAATGAACTCCCCTGAATTAAACAAGCACCCTTTAATTCTTTTATTGCTAATCCTTACTTGCATGCAGCAGGTTGCTGCTTCCCCAGAGGATGCCGAATAACATATCCAATGGTTGTGGTTGTAACAGATGATTATAAGAGGGTTAGGTATGTTATTTCTACTTACTTTCTGAAAATATACTAGTTTCCCTTAAATACAAAAATATACTGAATTTCCTCTTTCTAGTCAAGTATATTACATTATCCAGTAAATGCTTTCAAAGCTACCCAAGTATATATTTTTGCACCATTGGGGCAAAAGTCAGACCTGGAGGTATGGGAATGATACAACAAAATTATACAGTACATTGGAAAATTCACTTGTAGAATTAAATGCCAAGTAGCAACACCAGATAGCAAATGGAAGAAGTGGTACCTGCATCATCAGAAAATGCACACGTGCATTTTTGGTGAAACAGCAGCTGGATACCATACAGGGAGAAAACAAGAGGAGAGAGCACCATGCTTTAGATACAAATCAATAGGTACAAAGCCCAGGGAACAATTTGTGTTTACAGGCAGAAAAAAGCAGGCTGAGATCTGATCGGATAATCTGTAGGTCAGATTAATACACTACAGAACTGTTAATCTACACAGACAAAACAAAACAGAAGAATGGGGAAAACAGCATATAATTATTAAGTAGTTGAGTTGACACTCTTTAGAACCATTGCCCCTTGTCCTGTCACTATCTATCCACATAAAAAGCCCTTCTCCTTCCTTTTTATAAGTCTCCTAAAGGTAGGAGAAGGCCACAGTAAAGTCTCCTTGGAGGTTTCTCTTCTCCCAGCTCTCTCAGCCTCTCTTCATAGGAGAGGTGCTCCAGCCCTCTGATCTCTGATCTTTGTGGCCCTCCTCTGAAGATGTTCTAACAGGTCCATGTCTTTCTTTTGCTAAGGACTTCAGAGCTGGATGCAGCACTCCAGGTGGGATTTCCCAGAAGGGCTGAGTCACCTGCCTTGACCTGCTGACCACACTTCTTTTGCTCATCCCAGGATGCAGTTTGCCTTCTGGGCTGCAAGCACGCACTTGTTCGCTCATGTCCAGCTTTTCATTCACAAGAACCCCCATGTCCTTCTCTGCAGGGCTGCTCTCATTTTATTTTGTTATAAAGCTCCTCTCTGGCACACCATCCAATATTACAGAATCATAGAATGATTTGAGTTGGAAGGCACCTTCAAAGATCATCTAGTCCACCCTCTCCACCACGGACAGGGACATCTTGTACTACAGAATGTTGCTCGAAGCCCCACCCAACCTGACTCTGAACACCTGTTCATCCACATCATCTCTCTGACTCTGAGCAGAAATATACTTCTGCTAGCTGTGCTTGCTCAAGCCCCTAAAAGATAACTCCTTGTCATCCATTTAGTTTCACTTTTATTAAACACCCAAAGACTTGAAAACCCCTGGGGAAAAAAAATACTGCTACTGAAATAAAATAGAGCTGGTGGTAGACTGCTAATTCATGTACAATTTTTCCCCACATCCCTGATGGGTCCTTATTGCTTCACTTTCCCCACCACTTTCTGCTTTGGTCTGATCACTAGCACCAACCCTCAGCTAACAACAGCACCTGAATCCCCACAGAGTTGCTCAGGGCTTTCTGTACCTTCCTCCTTTTTGTAAGGCACAGCAAAGTAAGCCCAGACTTAAAGAACTGCCTAAAAGGAACTGGAAGATCCTGAGCTTGAGTTCTTGGTCATACCCAACTAGGAAAACTCTGGAGCTTCTCTGATGGCTACTGTTCACTTAGAAAATCTGACCATTAATTAGGTGAAAAAAAAAGCCTTTCCACACTTCATTCTTTTAATCTCCTCAGAACTACTAACATGATGTTTGGGAGACAAGGGGAAAAATATTTAAGCTGCAAATCCAGATGACTAGTTTTCAATGTTATTTGGTCGCAGCATTCAGATTTGAATCCATTGGTAGAAGCATTCAGATTTAAGTCCATTTTGCTCATATTTAATAAAAAATTACACTTCATTCTTAAAAAGGACACAAAAAATCCTTCAGTAAACAAATATCCACTAAGTTGGATTAGAAGAATACAACTATCTCACGATAGGTTATGAATTAAACTCAACATTCTTCTGTAGGCACTAATCTAATTCTCAGTTATTCTGTAGTAAATTATTGCAATTTTACCAGTGGGACTATTCACAATTTCTTCTGTGTCTTGTTTCCCTGCCTCATATCCTTATAGTTAGAAGGAGGTAGCTAGTTTGAATTGCCTTTTTCAGTTTTCCTTCCCTTTCTAATTTGTTTAACCTTATTTTCTTTCATTCTCAGCTCTATTCCCTATTCTTCAGGCATATAAATGAGCATTCAAGATAAGTTTTATAATAAAGATTAAAAAATTTGATTGTGGTGGCTCCACAGAGCAAAAGCATGGAGACATCTAGTTTTAAGCCACCCAAGCTCTGATCATGTTCCAGTCAGAATCCACGTAAAAATTTAATTTCCTCACTGTTTATCTGGAGCTGGTAAGTAATTTATTTTTCTGCCAGATGAAACAACCCCCAGAAAAGCATTTTGTCCAGAATGGTGAAAAAAAAACAAACATGAAACAAAACCCTTTAGATTTTCTATTTCTACTTGTTTTCAGGTCAGTAACAAACTGAAGGACATGATTTAAAATCCTGACTGGGTAAGAAAGAGGGAGAACATCTGCAACAAAGTACTAGTGACAGCATTCATAAAGCCAGATGAGTGACAAGCTGCTGGAGCAGTGACTGATGGAGAGGACAGGCAGTCATCACAGCTACGGACTATGATCTAGAGATTCATTTTAACTTAGACAACACATTATTATCATGTCATAATTGGATGTTGGTTCAAAAAGGGTAAAGTTGGATCAGTCAGTATTCCTACAGCAGCACACGAACACCAACTACTATCACCATTCCTTTTCTGACTAGTCTTGCTGTTCTCTTACCCACAATACCACTTCCACCGTCACTTATCTTAAAAAATACCAAATCCCATGACACACGGTAGCATAACCTACTCACCTCTTCAATAGTTTAAACTGGTGACAAAGTCTGCTCTTTCAGTTTCCCTCAAAGCAAATATATCTGCTGTAATTCTCTTGATAAATGTCAGACCTTGAAAACAACAGACTTTTCAATTTCTCCTTGAACTTCCCCTCTTAACAAAATTAAACAGCAAGGAACAGATGTTGGGATGCTGTTTAATTCCACTGTTGCCTGTAAAAGATCTCTGAAAGTCTGCAGCAAGTTGCAGAACCCTGTGAGTTCCCACCAGCAGTTCCACTGCTCCATCACCAGCTCAAACCCCTTCCCAAAGAGCCCAAACACATTCCAAAAGCATCGGAGACAGGCCAACGTGCAAGAGGCTGGAAATGGCAGCAGATGTTGAAACAGAAGCTGCAGCAGCAGATACCACGTGAGCAACTTTCTGCCAGGACTTGGAGAGTGCTTGATTTCCTACCTTAATATATGACACATAAAAGAGTCACAGAACAAGGTCAAGAAGGCTGAAAAAACTCATTAAATTTCATTGATGTCTGTAAGACCAGGTACTCCAGACAATTTAAGTGCTTAATATGATTATGGCATTAATGGAAGAAAAAAGACTGGAATACCACACTGCCTACAGTATGTAAGTGGGTTTTAATAGTAGGTTTTAACAAGAAAAGAATATAATCTGTGGATACACACATAAATAAAAGAAAAAGATTAAATTAATTCTGGGGAGTGGACAAAATTACATCTTCCCTGGCCACTGATGTGCTGGATTAGGGACCTGTGGAAACTTTGTACACACACAGCAGGTACAAAGCCATACACTCAATAAAAACACCTAATTCTTGACTATCCTGATTATAGTCACATTTGGCAGTGGTGAAAGGGAAGACCAAAGTTGACAGAAAACAGTCTTATTACTATTTCCAGCCTCTATTAATTTAGTTGTCTGGGTGCATAATTAGCAGGCACACACACAATTTCTGCTGTTAAGCATAACAAAGGAAGCTATATAGCTCAACTGTTCAGCAGTATTACGTTCAAATGGGATATGCCCGTGAGATAGACATAGGCCATTAAACAATGCTGAAAATTTTAACCTCAGACTCAAACAATGTTTCACCTCCCAGACAGGAAGGGAATGAAACTCACTAAATATTACAAACATACCACGATGTCATAAAGTGGCAAACTACAATCCATGACTGCACTTTCAAAACAGACTTGTGGCAATATACTCATTAGCATTTCCCTATCAAACCAGGTTTTACCCAGCTACTGAAACATCAAAACAGAATTCAAAACTTACTGTTGATTCTTTGATCTTGCTGTTTTCTAAGAAGAAATTTATAAAATAACCTAAATAGAGCTCTTAAAAACTGAAAGCATCTAATTTGATTTGTACTTTGTTATTAAGTTGGATCCTTTATGTCCTAGAAATCAGCAGTGCATTATCATTAATTCCAATGAACATAACAATAGGCATATGGACCAAACCCTTGAAGGCTATACTGTCATTTTCTCAAAGTGTACATCTCGGTAGGGCAGATGAGGCAAGTGTATTTCAAAATCATGTTTGAGAGGAGTGTTTGAGTATTTCCAAGTCAGCAGAAACACCCATATACATGTTTTCAAGTCTAGAGCTATTGATTTACAAGAACTTGGTCTCCTTAACTTTCAGTTTTTCTCAACAAGCAAACTTCAGTAAACTAATCTTATATAGAAAATACAATTTGTTGCCTTGGAACATTTACAGGATATTTTAAAGTGTGAATGAAAAAGCCAAGTCAAAACCACTGTGTGAAATACTGAACATCAGACTTTTGATACCACATACTCCAGAGCAGCTGCAGTAAAATATTCTACAGAAAGAAACACTTCAATACTTAGAGTATATTTGTTCTACTTCAGCTCCCAGAGGAAAAAGTGTGTCTGTTAGTTATACTAAAAAGAATGAGCTATGGAATTACAAAACATCATCTCACACCTATCTATGTGCAAGTGCAATTCCCAGGCCATATTAAACCTTCAGCTTTATTGTGAAGCTGCCTGAAAAGAAGCATTGCAGGTAATGCTTCAACTTAATCCAAGCAATCAGTCATGGTTCAGGTTACAAAACTATTTCACTGCTCTAACTTGTGTTGTTTTAGTGACTGCTGTGCTGCCAGGCCATCTGCACGTTCTGTCTCCATCTGCCTGCAGCAGGAGATCCCACAGCAGGAGAGGAAAGCCGGAAGGACAGAGGTGGCTAAGGGGAGAGCACTGAGCACCTGACTTCTGAGCAGTGAGCAGTGTCCTTGCCTATCCAATGGCAGGGAAAACTTCTTCACTCCTGAATGCAACTGTCAGTATCTATCCTGAACAAAGAAAGATGATACACCAACCCAGGAATATGAGGAGACTCTGTAAACGAGGATCCGATATTCTGTCTCCAGCTGCCACCAGATGTTGATGCTTTGGAGGAACATACACAATAGTTAATCATAATCACAGAAGTCAAATTAGGCACCAAGAAAATTAGGTCTTTATGATGCAAGAGAAAACCAGCCAAGTTCAGCGTGGTATTTTATCATAATCTTGCCAAGGCAGCAACATGTACTACAATGCACGGAAGGCAGGCAAATAATCTTGGATTTTCAATCTAGGGAGGAATGCAGGTGAATGCAGCACAGTTCTCCCCCCTTCTACACACACTGGAAACATCCTCCACCAAAGCAAGCCAAAGCACCTCTTTGAGAAGGAAACCCCATCTCACTTCAAATGCTCCCAGCAACAGCAAATCTACTATAATGCTTTATAGCTCTCATCACTACTTATTATTTCAAGGTATAACATACCTAACTTCATCTCTTGGACACTGGATGGTCAAGTAAATACCATGCATTTTCCTTACACGTGTGTGTAACACATACAGGCACCATTTCCTCTCTCAGATGTACAGTGTGCAATTGTGAAGCCCAGTCTCCAAACCCTGGATCACTTTTGTCACTTTGCCTCTTACTTGTATTTCACATCCTTCCTCACGTGAGAGCAACATAACCAGACATGGAATTCCTGTGATCTTACTAATGCCAACGTACTTTTCTACTTCTGTGCAATATTTATATTGCTATACAGCCAAAGACCACACTGCAATCGCAGCATTGCAATGAAAACTCTGCACAAATTCTTAAGCCTTCTTTCAAATGACCAGCTTGAAGACAGTCCCCTATGCTGCTGGTGCAACCACAGCCCTGGTTCCTTTGTATGTGGCTGCATGAAAAATGCCTTATGAAGAATACTTATCATTTAAAAAAATTATTTGGAATACAGTATTCCACACTTGCACAAACCTGCATGTAATGTACTGGTAACAATGTGATATCATCATAAAAGCTGTGAATATATTGATATTAACCAGCCTTACAACAAGATCCAGCCCCCAGGGAACCCCACAAGAAACAGCTGCACTCCCATAGAAAAAGGCACGCCTAAGTTCCTCTTTAAACTAAGAAAGATTTATGGAACAACTTTGCCAATGTTTGTGGTATTTATTCCGCAGCGACTCCATGGCACAATTGTTTTAAACCAACACTTCACTGCAGAGTTAACAGATATATCAGGGACACAATATAGGGTAAGTCTGATACAACAGAGCAGTTGATGAATAGCTTAAGAATTCGGGAGATGTGGTTTTTTACAATTCAAAACGCTGGGAAGCAATTTGCTCCAGTTCTACTGTAAACTGGTCTTTAACAATCGTTAAGTCATTTTGAAAGATTCAGAACTAGTAAACTCTGGCTTGTCATTTATTTCAGAGGCTCCATTTTAAAGTTTTCAATTTTTCAGCCAGGAAAACAATGAATAATGTAAGTAAGGAAAAGCATTCATACCATTAACCAAAGAGGTTTAGTAAACCTCTGCAGTAAAATAAAAAAAAATCAGAATCAACTGGCTGCCAGTTCATAGACCAGGTAACCTATCAAAGAATATTGTAATTCAGCTGTGTATTTCCATGTACATAAACACATACACAGTATTCACAAAGCTTATAGTATAGCCTATCAGGCAGCTGAACACTTCCAATGCAAGATGCTGCTTCCAGCTGCTTGTAACTTGGCCAGACTTTGACTGTTTGGGTTGAAATTTTCCAAGTTGAATGTCTGCCTCAGGCTAAATTTTGTTCCATGTGCTGTAAAGGTTACCTCTGAGTGAGGGGTGCAGAAAGAGACAGATTGTGATTACAAGAACTCAGCCAGAATACTTGAGCTGTTTCCAGAACTGGGAAAATGCTGTCTTTCAAGGTTAGTAGGCAAACTTGAAAGGCTATAGCACTCTTCCAGCTCCTGGTAATAGAACTGAAATCTGGTATGAGGGGTGGAACCATATATTAAAGATTTTCCTTTTGCTGCCCCCACAGAAAGTCCACTTTCATTTGATCAAACATCCAAAGAAAAATTGCACTGTGTGCATTTTCAGTAGGTGTTTGCTAGGCCGTGTCCTCATTCTTCTCAACTCCTCATGCTGATCACACAGCAATAGGAAACTTCTCCCCCAGTGACAGTGCAGGACAGGGCTGCAGCTCAAAGGGAACAGCAGGAAGCTCCAGGCTTTCTACATCAGGGCTAGTGGAGGCCAGGACGGCACCAGGTACTCGGGAGAGTAGCAAGTACAGCAACACAGACCACAGTCACCTATCACCACTGGTTACCCTCGGCAGAGGGCTCAAACAGCAGAGTCCTGAGTGTGACATTAGAAATCCAGCCAACAAAGCATGGTGACACTCATATCCACCTCTAGGCTGCCTACCTGCTTTTTGGCACTTTTCCTATGGAAAGAAAACCTAGGAAACTACTCACAAAACGCAGTATTAAAAATGTGATAAACACAACAGAATTTAGGAACTATTAGCATTAAGTGCTAAATTTAATTATTTTTTATTATTTTTATTAATTATTTAATGCTACTATTAGCATTAAGGTCTACAGTAACAAAAAATGTCTCCTAGTGCTAATACACATGGAGATTAATCTCTAATTGCAACTGACCTGATCACATTTTTTTCCCACTGAAGCTTTGCCATAATTAAGAGACAAATTCCTTTTTGCCCTTGTTCTCTAGAGCATCACCACATACTTTAAATCCCAGAGGAAATTATTTCTTTTCTCTCAGGTTCTTTTATGGTTCTCGTAACTACAGTGATCTGTAAGATAACAGATACTGCTATTCACATTTTAATATGGGAAATTAAGATACAAAAAGATTAAAGCAACAAGGTACAGACACTGAGCAGGCAGTTCTGACACTTGGATTTTTAACACGCTTAGACCTACAAACATGTTCTGTACATCGAGAATAAACAAACACTTGTGTTCCAGATGGGTAAGTTTAGCATAACTGTGAAGCAGATCCCAGAGACTTAGGCCAGGCTCCCAGAAAATCCAAAAGCACATTAGCGAAAACCTTTAAATCGAAATCCTTTGTCAAAGACAGGGGCGGCAAGACCCAATTCCCCAGCAGTCTCAGGCATGAAGCCACATCTCCCTCTGCATATGTTTGCCTCATTCACGTTACCTCTTCTCACTCCTGCCCAACCAGAGAGCTGCAACACGTTGGAGGATGCACCTCTGGTTCATCATCCCGGGAAGGATGGAGGCGTATCCCAACACGATTGACACTGTCACCGTGCACAGACCCACAGCAGCCAGGTAAGCCTGGCATTTTTACAAATCCTGAGCACTTCCCTTTACAAACTTACCCATGGGGTAGGGCTGGACAGGGCGGAGAGGTAGTAAATGTATATAGAGATCAGCGACATCCACTGGGTGGCAGGCATGTTTCACGGGATCCAGTGCATATGCATAGGTATACACATGGAAGTTCCTAAATACTGGGCTTGTTCCCTGTCTCAGAAGCAGTAATTGATCAGGCACCAAAAAAAAAATATCCCACGGAGCAAGGTTAAGGTATTCTGCCTTCATTTTAATACCAATTTCTTGTTCGCAGTGCTGAGGCATTGGAATCATCCTGGCACTCCAGGGTCAGGGCTGCGTGGACTCAAGGTGCCCCATGCCCCTTCTGTAAGTGGGTGCGCTCACACAAGGCAACAGGGACCTTGTGAGAGTCTTCAGAGTCTCTGCCGCACTAATGGTTGAGCAATGCTTAGAGAGGCCAAGCCTTTCACCTCTTCCCCAACTGAACAAACTCAGGGAGGAGGAAATGAATTGTTTTGGACCAAAAGCTGTAAATGTGTCCATGTGTATAAGGAACTAAGTTTTAAAGTTCAAAGGAACACAAAAAGCCAGTATGTTCCATAGATTTTCACTTACATCTAAACAGAACCATTTCAAAAGTTGCTTATATGTTTCTGGAGAAGAGACCGTCAACAAAGTTTTTATACTGCATATTTTTATAACCAAGTTGTAAACTACATAAAAACTACACTTACAACGGAAATGCTGACAAATGCATAACTCCTGGAGCCAGCTATGGCAGCCTGACCACAAGCCCTCCTTCACAAAAAAGCAATCCTCCTTTCCCAGGCAGCTCGACCGAAAGGTGGGGTGGGGGCTGGTGTGTGCTGGTGTGTTCCTATCCTTATAGGAAGGATCGAGGCGACTCTTACTCCCCGTGTTTCCCACATGTTGAATGAGCCACCCCGTTTTTGCCATAAACAACCGGAGGGCCCCTCGCAGCCATGACTCAGTCCAAAGGCTTCTCCTCCACCCCTGTGCGTGACTGGAGCAAACAAGCTGCCAGCAGCGGCCGGTGAATTAACATGACTTTTTTCGCAGAACCGTGGGGACATCAGTCACACAGGGCTGGAAGCGGCGGGGGGTGGGTGGGGGTGGCGTGGAACACCAGCCGGTGTGAGTTTCATTTTGGGGGGAAAGCAGCGAAGAAGCCGATCCGGGGCCAACGCGTCGTTCCCGTCTCCGCTCCCGACCCGAGACGGCGCCCCTGGGTCCCCCCTCCCGCCCGCTTCGCCCCAGGACGGCGGGGAGAGGCGGCCGGGAGGGAAGGAGGGAAGGAGGGAAAGAGGGAGAGAGTGAGATAGGGCGGGGAGGGAGACAGGCAGGGAGAGAGGGAGGGCAGGGCGGCGGCGCCGGGGGCAGCGGGGAGACGGAGGAGGCGAAGCCGTCGGGCAGGAGGATCGCCCCGACACACGCGCCGCTGAACTCCCAAAAAGTTGGCAGGGGCGCCCGGCGGGACGGGGCTCCGCTGCCAGTCGCCCTCCCGGGGCCCGCCGCCTCCCCGGCCCCTCCGCACCCCAGCGCCGCCCCTCTCCTCCCCACATCCCCCATCCCCCGCGAGAGCGGCGGGGCAGGGACAGCCCGCCACGGGGCGCTGCCGGCGGGGAAGCTCGAACCCGTGGCCCCCGGTGGCTCTTCCCGCGGCGGGGGGAGGGGGACAAAGCCTCCCCGTCTCCCCGAGCGCGGGCCTCGGGCGGCACTCACCCAGCGGCAGCGACCCCGCTGCCTCTCCGAGCGGCTCCCGCTGAGCGCTCGCCTCTCCGGGGCCCGGGGAGGAGGAGCGGGCGAGGGCAGGAGGTGGAGAAGGGCGGGGGAGGAGAGCGCGGGTTGAGCCCTCCCGGCTGCCGTCGCCGCGCTCCCTCCCTCTCCCTCTCGCAGTCGGTGTCCGAGTGCTGGCGCCGCCCATCCCACCCGGCGGCGCGGGGAGCGCAGCGAGCGGAGCGCAGGGAGCGGCAGCAGCGGCCATGTGAGTGCCGGGGGCCGGGAGGGAGGGGGCCCAAACCCCCGCCCGGAGTGCTGGGGTCGGGCAGGGCCGGCGGCGCGGGGGGCGGGAGAGCCGGGCCGGCACAGGCCATGGGGAGGCAGCGGGGCTGGGACTGTGCCTCGGCTGCGGCCGGCGGCCCCCGCCCCGCTGAGCCAGGTGTTTCCTTGTCGCTCCGGTCCCTCTGCCGCCTTCCTCCCTCTTCGGGCTGTTTGTTTGTGCTGCGCTCTCGTCCTCCTATCTCCCCGATACACGCCGGTGGGGAGGGGGCTGCGTGCCCCTGCCCCCGCTCCTTCCCCCCCCCCGCCCCCCCTCCCCCTCCCCCC
>VYZS01060904.1:47402-57752 GCA_013400695.1 Neodrepanis coruscans
TTCCTCCCCCTCAACACCCCCCCTGCAACTCCCTTCCCTCCCTTTTGCCCCCCTTCGGCCTCCTTTGGCGCCTCTGGCTCTGGGCGAAGCGTGCGGAAGAAAAGCCCCTGTGCCTTGGTTTTACCTGCCCGTCCCTACCTCTTTTTAAGTCTTTAATTAGAAATTTGTGTTAATACTTGACCACGTGGCGCGCGTGTGTGTAAAAATGCAAGCTGCGATCTTTATTTAGGTGAGAATAGCGTATGAATGGCATTTGCTCGTTTTTTTTACTTTTCAGGATATCCTAACTTCCCTGCTGGAAAAAAAAAATCTTAACCTGTTTAAAAAATTTCTTTAGAGATCTTCCTTTGGGGCAGCGTTTGATGATGAACTGTGTGAGCCTGTCTTGCTATGTGTATCTTGCTTGGTACTATGTACAACAGTGTTCTTAATTTTAGTTATTGCTAAAATTATACCTGAACAGTTTCTTGACCCAATTTATGTTGCTGTATTTTTACTCTTTTCTAATTCTTATCACATTCTCCCTGACATAGCCCATATCCTTCTTCTGCATCTACAGCAGCAGACCTCTGCTCTCAACAGATAGCCCTGACTTTTGATACTTAACTTCTGAAGGTTGACTGAGGCAGTTTGCTTTTGGTTCCCTGTATAAGAAAGAAACATGCACCTTTGGAGTTCAATTTGCTTCTCAAGTGACTCTTTAGGATGGAAGGAGTGGTATTTTGAAGGTGGCAGTTTCCATCTATTGAAATGGAGAACTGAGACAACTCTGTCTCACTGTTTAGACACTTGAAGTTCGGGGAGATGACCCAGAGAACTGGAGCTCCGTACATGCAGAACGCTGCCTTCCCTGATATCCTTGTGCATTCTTGTATGTTATTAAAAATATTTGTAGCATTTGAAGTGGTTGAGTCACCATTCCTGGAGGTGTTTAAAAGACATTTTGATGTGTTGCTCAGGGACATGGTTTAGTGCTGGATTTGGCAGTGCTGTGTTAGGGGTTGGACTCGATGATCTCGCAGATCTTTTCTAACTTAAAAGATTCTGTGATTCTGTAATTTACAATTTAAAAAAAACGTTCTGGTAAAGCAGATTCATGACAATTATCTTCAATGCCAGTACAGGTCAAATCGAGCAGCTTCTGCAGACTCTGCTGTCTGTGGGATATTGTGATTTGTTTGTGGTTCAGAGGGGGCTAACATAGTAATAAAAAGCAGCCGCCACTTGGGTTGCAAATCAGAGTTTATGGAAGGTTTCCAAAAAATATAATCGACTTGAAGGCTAGAAGAACAAAGCCTTTCAGAGAACAGCTGTGTTCCATGTGGATGAAACTGCCATCCAGTACTGCCCTGTAGGAGCCCAAATATAAATCCATATTCTGTGATCTGTTACAAAGCAAACAAGCTAAGGTTAGGTAGAGGGACGGTCCTGTGTATTCGCAGTGTCAGGGGTGCTGTTTTCTTTCTTCCTTATTTTTAAATACCAATTTTTAAAGATAAAAATTAGAGATATGCACCTAAGAAAAGGTTTTAGGGTAGGATTAGTGCGCTGGGGGTGAATGGAGTTGCTGTGAATTAGTAGGGAGCCATGGCACTGGGACCTACTTCACAGTACAAGAAAACCTTTCTGACCTTCTTCTCTGCCACTCTTAGCATTGCATTTTTAGATCTCACCAATACTCAGATATTTGAATTGGAATTAGCTGTTCTGCAATGGCTTCCCATGTGGAGGAGAATCTATTGTGAAATACATGTGACTTTTTTTTCCTTTTATTCTTTCTACTTCTTTCCACTACAGAATTGTTCCTTTTCTTTAGAAGGACACAGTGTTCCCAAATAGTATTCAGAAACAGTAACAAATTCTGCATTCTTTTGTGTGGCTGTTACAGAGCAGTCACAGCATGTACTGAGTTACCCGCTATGCATAGTCAAGAACTTGAGTCTTCACATGCCTATATTCAAGAAGAAGATGCACATATCAGCTCTTCAGTGCTCAAACCTGCAGAAAGCTGTAAGATGTTAACTTCCTTTAAAGTCTTCCTTCAGAAGTTGAAGATACTCAAACCAAAGAAGAGTGCTGAGCTTGTGCATTATGGTTTTTTGGCTCTGAAGGTTTATAATTTGGACAAATACATCCCTGATACAAATTCCGCTGCATCCCTGACAGATTTCAAGTCTGTTTTAGAACAGATCTATTCAAAGCAAATGATCCCAGGCTTTATTTGCACAGTCAAATTCTTTTTTATTGTGTTCAGAACCACCTAAGCCAGTTGTTTCTCTTTCCCCCACCCCTTAATTTCAGTATGTGGTAGGAACTAAATCCTCCAGCCCAATCTCCAAGTAAAATTTGGCAAAGCTGTCTCAGCTGAATATATGTACTTTATGAGGTTTCTTAAGCTTCCCTTTATACGGAAAACTGTTTCCACCACCTGTTAAAACATTAATAATATAGTAACTTGAAAGGAGAAGCAGTTTGCATGTTGACCCATTTGGAGCCCTGGACCTCAGTACTGCTGGAGTTACTCTGCAGGTGACTTTCTCAACATTGTTGACAGAACTTGTCCCCTTTATGTGCTCCCTAACATCTGCTTCCTGTGCTGGAATGTGTAACTCAGTCACTGCAGTGTAGTCTGCCTGATTCTTGTAGCTCGAGAAATTAATTAGGAAGAGTCCAAATACCTGAGTTTCGGTGTTTTCTCTCTGAGTTTCGTAATTTTCATATCTTTTGGAGTGGCAAATGCTGTTAATGCAAGGTTTCTACTTGTTCTTCCACATCTTCTTGCTCCTTCTGAAGTTTTAAATGGATTTTGGAAATCTGAAAATGGTTTTAAACTTGATGCTATTTTCATTCTGCACTCTGTTGTTTGTAGCAAAGACTTTGGCCTTTCAATAAAGTTTTGTGAAAAGTTTGATATTCACTCCCTCTTTTCCATTCCTTCCCCTTTAGCCCCTTGAAGTTCTGCACATTCTGCCCCTGAGTGATGTGACCAGTAAAAGTTGAAAGAAAATCACTGCATTTGAGGAGACACAAATTTCTTGCAAGTTAGTCAGGCTTTGCAGCTCGGGATGCAGGTTTCCAGCAGTCTGTCCAGAGGTTGCCCAGTGCCCATCTATTCAGCGCTGCCTGTTCCCTGCATGTCCAGTACTGCCAGGCTGCCAAGCTGACCTGCTCAGTCATCTCTGGGAAGTTGGGTCCGTGTCACTGTGGTCGCGTTTGGGAGCCACACCTGGGTAAATGTGTGCAGTGCTGAACCTGCACAATCCAGATGTGATGCACTCAAGCCTGTCTCTTTGTTGTAGTGGAAGGAAGAAGGATAGTTGTGCTGGTGCTGGCTACCTGGTCAGCTTTCTGGTCCTTAGGAAGTTGGCCCAGCTGTAAAGCTGAAAACAAGAATCATTCTTAATTTTACTGATGTAAGGGTAGGAAGAAGATAAGGGGTCTTAAAAAAGCTGTACCATTTTGACTGCAATGACTTTTTAAAATAACTATGTTTCTCTTGAACTGTACATAATTATTCAAGTTTGAAAAGCTTCTGTACCACTCTAAGATCCTCTACTCTCGAGCCTGTATTTGGCAGATTGATAAAACAATGGCAGACTTAAACATTGTCATTGATCTGGATTAACTTTCAAGTTTGTGCCTGGAACCTTTGAAACATTTGCAGCATCTCACTGAAGTTGGATCTTGCTTCAGTTGCTGCTCCTTTCCAAATACTTCTCTTTGGTTTGCTCTCATCAAAGCACCACTGGGGCCTTGCAGGTTCTGCTGTTGTTACAGTGGTTGATGTTACTTGATGTATATTTCAGCTGAGCTTGCTCTTTTTCCCAGTGATATGAACTCAAGTGGAAAATCTTTAAGTGAATTCCTTCGTATGTAAGATTCCTCATAGACATGAGCCACAGTTACACAAGTTACCGTAAAGTACACCATTGATTTCATTAATCATGAAATTTAAGGATTTAAGTTTCCTAGGGTATCTTGGTTTTCTGCACAGAGTGCTATTTACATTCATTTTGTATGTAACAAGAAAGCCAGCTTCAGTTTTTATCCAAACCAATGGGAGATGAAAACAAAAGGCTTCTTTCTCAAGATGCGGATTTGTAGTGAAGCCACAGGAGTGCCCTCAGGTTCTCCAGCATAGTCACTCCACGTGTAGCTACAGTGGTTTGCAGCAGATGTGATGTCCAGTAGCATTTAGGAAAGAAGTTGGTGAAAAATGCAGCTGTGAAAATACTACTCTTCGAACTCTCGCGTCTTGACTTGTTGTGGATGCAGCTGTACAATCTTAATTTTAGCACTTACACTTGTTCCTCTTGAAGAGAAAGAGCCTCCTGTGTTAGGTTAAACTTGGAAGGAGGCAGAGATTCCTGCATATCCAAGACATGCAGTGAGGCTTTTTTCCAATATGTGTTTTATGTCAGAGTTGGTCCATTGCCTTAGGAAGGTTAACCATGCATTTAGCTGGAAATTTATTGTAGGTGATGTTGAAGGATTTAGAGGCAATTTAGGAGCTATAGGTCAAATAGGGAAAAGATCTCCAGGTATTTCTGGGCTGTGAATTTCTCCCTCCCACACATCTTGTTTTCCAGCCAGAGCATTCAATTTCTCAGGCTTTGCCCTTTTAGTACATTATGATGTAAATCACAAAAAAAGCCTTTGAATTAAATGTGTGACTAAGTAATCACACAATTTTAAAGCACACCATGTAGGGATGAGAGGACTTTGTTTAAATCAGGAATAGCCCAACTGCTTCTTTCTAGGTTTCCAGAAAACTGCTTGAAAAGCTGTGTATTGCTGACGCAGCATTGCTTACAGGTTGATACATTTTTGCAGAGTATATCCTTTGTACTTTTAAATAATCCTAGCTTTTTGGTAACTGTATTTTTACATTAAGCGCGGGTAGGAGAGTGTGTTTTGATACCTGCTTAAATTTTAGGAGTGGAGTCAATCGGGTCTGTTCCTGTAATTAAAGATCTAATTGCATGTATCATAAGGATTGAGGGTGCTGTTGTTGTGCATGAAAAAAGTTTTGGTTTTATTAAATAAGAATGTCAGGAAATATTTTCTTTGAACATTATGCATTGATCTTCAGACAGAAGACAAAGATTAATTTTCTGGACTAACCTTTTTTAAAGTTCTCAGTGTAATCTTGAATTGCTTTTTTATTTTGTCCCTCATTCTTTCTCATTTTAACTTGAAAACATAGAAATTTGATGCTCAAATATGTTCTGTTGAACCCCAAAGCATTGCATCTGTTGCTGCAAGCCACTGAGAAATAGAATTGTTTCTGCACAAGTCTTAATCTGGCATTAGAAAGTGTTTTTTGATGAAGAAACAGCCACTGGAGCCATTGTTTACATTTTTGTTAAATACTTTTCTATTCCAGCTTTTGAGCTCTGAAGAGTTTTATCCAGGTTTCCTCACTTACATCTAATTACGTGGTTCAGACACACTCACACTTTTACACTGCCATGTCTGTGAGCCCACAGGCCAGAATCTGTCTAGGATTCATTCCCCACAGCAGTTCAGTGTTGCCCAGAGCTGCACCTTTGTGTTGCTGAGTTTACTGTGTATGGTATCCAAAGTAGACTTTGGCATTAAATCTAAAGTTTTATGCTTAGAAACACCCACTGTGTGCATTTTTGTGGAAAATAGTGCAAGTTGCACTTTTCTGACCATTCTGTGTTTAACTGCTTATCTTGAGCTGCTTGCTCTGGCTTGCTTTGTCTTGTGTTTCTGATTCTTACAGCACCACCTCCATTGTAAAAATTTTGCAGTCTTTGGGGGTCAGATGGTCACAATCCCAATACTGAACTGTGCTTTATGGGACACAGTAATCAATATATCAAGTCTTGCTGCTCCCCAGACTTCGTTAAAAACAATTGCCCCCAAACCAAACCAACCAACAAAAACAAAACAAACACCAAAAAAAATCACAAAATCACTTCTTAGCATTCAGTCATCCAAAGAAGACTAAATTTGTTTTGTGAAGGTAGATATATAGATATATATGAAAAGCTGTGGCTTTGGTTATTGTTTCAGATTATACATCTATTTTCTTCTTTCCCCAGGGCCGATTACTGGAAATCTCAGCCAAAAAAATTCTGCGATTACTGCAAGTGCTGGATAGCTGACAACAGACCTGTACGATGGTCTACGATGTCAATTACTTCTAAATACTATGACTTTGAGTTACAAGCTTTTAACATCACTTTTTGATACTAGTCTATTGATGCATGAAATATGTTTTTAAAGAATGCCTTTGTAATACCTGTGATACTTGTATTACATGAGAGCCAGATACCTGCATAAAACATGGTGTGTGCTGTTCTACTTGGCAGTACAGATAAGAACTAAAATATCTCTGTGCTTATTCTTCGAGTTCTGTAACTTAACATTTGATCTGTCTTGAAACTTTGTCTGCACTTGTTCCTCTCTTTCATGTGCAAGTAGAAAGCAAAACCTGGCGTATGTAGTGTATGTATGTGGTAGGCATGGTACAGCCATAGCTCTGAGCATTTAAAGCAGGTTTCTTTCATTTCACACAGCCCACAGAAACGTTACTGGGTTACAGAAAGGTGTTTCTGACTTGCAGATGCCTTTTGCAGACTACTAGACCTATTGGTTTCTTACTTAGAAATAAGTTTTGCATTCCTGATTGGGTGCTGGGGTACTCCTAGAGTTGAGCTTCATGTGGCTTACAGTAAGATACCTCACATGAACTGCAGGTATCTTCTTGGAGTCAGTGAAGAGAAAAAAAGGTAAAGAGAGGAATTTGAGTAATTTATAAAGTCTGTCCTCAAATGAGATGAGTCATCCCTGATGTGCATCCTCTGCATGTCAGTTCATACAAAGAAATTCTAGGTCAGACTTAGGCACTTAACATCTGAACACCTAATGAGCTCAGATGTTTTTTGTGAGAACCACTTGAGGGCTTTCATTGTTGTACCTGTAGGGAGCTTCTGGACTCCTTCCAGCTCCTACTGGCTTCAGTCTTTCTGGCAGCTTTTTGGCTTGCAGACTGTCCTTAAGTTAGCCAACTCTCCCACTTTGCCTTTTCTTCTTTCTCCCTCTCTTTTTCAGATTTTAGGTCCTGCAGACTAGCTCAAGTTCACAAGATATTTGTGGAGTGTAGCACTATGTAATTAAGGGTGGAAGCTAATATTTGGAACACTAAATAACCCATATGGTTTTTAAAAGTTTGCATGAGAACAGGGTTAAAAAAAATCGAGATGACATTTGGAAGGATAGCATTAAGAGGGAGCCCAGATTCACTGATACTTGTCTGTCTCTGTGTATGCTGAACAGTATTATTTGAAAAAATTTACACCTTATAAATACACTATGAGATTTTATGATACCATCGTGGAGTGTTACTGATTTTTCGTTATTTCTGTTTTGAGTATCAGTGTTTCTGTACTCCAGCCAGTTTATAGCTGTAGTTTTTGCTGTGTTCTCAGAACAGATGACATTTAGGCTTGTTCAACTAAGTTTAGTCTAATTAAATTTTAACTAACTAAAATTAACGATTTTAAAATTGTAATACATATTATTTTTCTTGGTTTTTTTCTCACTTTGAAGAGCATTGACTTTCATGAAAGAGGGAAGAATCATAAAGAAAATGTGGCAAAAAGAATTAGTGAGGTAACTCAAATATCTTAATTGCACAAATATTTCTTTTTACTCTCTTATCAGATTTGTTTAATTTATTCTCTTGGGGTTTTTTTTTTGTTTTGTTTTGTTATAGATTAAAAAGAAAAGCTTGGAAAAGGCAAAAGAAGAAGAAAACATGTCAAAAGAATTTGCGGCAATGGAGGAGGCTGCAATGAAAGCATATCAAGAGGATATGAAAAGGCTTGGAATTAAGCCAGGTAGTTCATATAGCTGCCGAAAGATTAAAGGCAGAATTGAAAGAATATTGAACAGGAAAATTTTGTCTCAAATTAGGTTTAGGAAGATGAGAGGAGGCCTCCAGGACTGTGTTTGCTCATTTGACCAAACAATTAAAAAAAAAGGGAGTTTGCAAATTGCCGGTGGTAGTAGTTGCAGTACAGAATTATTTAACTATGGTATCCTCTGATCCATGGAACAAGCAAATTTGGAATAGAAAAATTAAACAATGTGGTAACAAAAAAATGGGCTGTAGTTGATGCTTTGAATCATCAGTGCAGCTTCCCTTGATCAATTTTATGTTTCACTTTTGCCAGTTGAAGACAAAAATTCCTGTTAATAGGGGAACTGGGTTCCCACTGGTGTCAAACAATGGAGATGAGCATCTCCTACTCAGCTTACAGTTCAGCAAGTAGCTTTGTGTCCATGTGAAGAAATACTGTCCTTTAAAAGAATGTTCATAGTTTCAGACTCCTGTAGAAGCTGTCTTTTTCATAACTCTTTTAGTTTCTTTTATGTTGTTTAGTTAGAGCTCATTGGTCCTTATGGTTTTTCTCTTTGTTACTTATCTTTTAAATTTGGACTTTGTTATGACAATACAGTAGTGCTACAATGTAAGATTCTTTGAATATATTCTTTTAAATGTACTTGCTATGAGTGTAATACTAATGCTTTTCACTCATTAGTAAAAACATAAGAACAAAACTTCCTATTTTCTGTTGCACAAGAGTGACTGATACTTAAGTTCAGATTATTTTAAAGGGAGTATTATTTTCTTTTAGATGATGTAGGTCCCAGTTCGACACAGAGTAAAACACAGAGTGACACAGTGGAAACTAAAGGAAAAAAAGAAAAGAAAGAGAAGAAGGAAAAGAAAGAAAAGAAAAAAAAGACATCTCAGGACACCTCAATGCCAGCAAAAATGGAAAAAAAGGAGTGGGTGCAAGGATTATCTCCTGAAGGCTATACATATTACTACAACACAAAAACTGGAGGTAAAAGCTGGTGGGGAGCAAATGTAGATACAGTTATTGGATATAACTGAAAATGGACCACCTGCATTTCTTNGAAGTGTATCTATATTATTTGTTTATATGTGTGTACACATATAAACAGTGTTATATTAGTATTATATCCCTCAGATATGTTTTTGTTAAAGATTATTAAACATGATGAATGATGGATGAAACATGCTTTTGTTTTTTAAGAATCACAGTGGGAGAAGCCTAAAGGATTCCAAGGCAACTCTCAAAACTCACAAACGGTAATCAAATACTATTATTCATACTTTTCATTGTCCTTGTAAACACTTAACAGAAATAATCTAAGCAATTTGCAAGTCTTTTGATTGTAGAAGATAAATTATTTGCCCTTTATAAATTTAGAGAAACATAATTTGAATATGTAGAATCATTTAGGATAAACTGGAATTTTACTGTATAAATCTTATTTGGCTAATTTATCTATCAAGGGAAGAGAAGTGATAGTGGTGGTTGGGTTCTTGCAGAATATGCTTTTTTGTATGCTTTAGCCCATAAAATTGAAAGCTTTGGGGAAATTCTGAATAAATTCTGTTAAACCTTTTGTGAATGAAATGTAATTAAAAAATTTAAATTTTATATATTTGAAATAGTTAAGCCTCCTTTATCTTAGGAAGCATTGAGATTGCATTGGCAGGTAATTAAAAAAAGAATGTCTATTTTTTGTGTTTGCCTTAGGATACAAGTATGTGGTAATTGGTGTTTTTCCTCGGTTCCTAGGCTCATGGAACTGGTACATGATCATGTACAAACAATTAGTTAGCATATTTAGTAATTAATCATGTTACTTTATTTTCCTTATTTGAGGCACGGAGAAACTTGCATAATCGTCCAAAGAAAGAAAGATTTCTTATTAATGGGCTTTCTGCTGATACTTATTGCTCCAGGATATTTGTGCTTTGCATCAAAACCAGGCTTTTTCCAACACTCCTGTGAAGTGATCTTATGTTTCCCCATATTCAAGATAGGTGTCATATGTACACTATGATTTAACATAAATTTTGTTTGGCTTGCCAAAATTGGATTTTACATTAGAGTTCAAAAAAGTGGTGTTTTCAGAGAGCTTCACATTCTGTAGCTCTATATTGTCACATCATGTGCTACTCTGGCTTTCTGATTCTCTTATCCTGTGGTTTTGCACAGCTGTTAATCAGCACTTCTACTTTATCTTTTCAGTCAAGGCATAGCATTGCAATATTTATAAGCCTGTCTTACTTTAGCCTTCCTCTGAAAGAGGCGGTCCTGAAGCTAATCTTGTATGGTTCTCGGTGCATATTTACACTGACAGTAAACTAGTTCAGGGAGTGAAGGCAGCACAGTTTAGGTTAGAACTTCATAGGCTTATTTCCTTGCCATCAGCTATCTGGATAATCAGAGAAATGCCAGTGTGGGGAGAGCAGATTGGGGGGAGAAGGCACTC
>VYZS01060907.1:0-13090 GCA_013400695.1 Neodrepanis coruscans
GGCGCGGAGGAGCTGGCGGTGGGTGGCGGGCTGCCCCCGGTTTGCGTGGTTCGGGGGGAAGAAGGGTCGTTCTCCCCTCCTCGCCCGGCCGCCGGCCCGCGCGGCTGGAACCGAGACCGTCTTTACTTTCGGTTTTAACCCTACGACATAGGTAAAAGATGCTTTGCCACTACTTTTAGATTCAAAGAGAGCGAAGAGAAGTAAGTTGCTCTAAGACTGTACATATCCTTGTCAGTTTCAGGGATGACATCTGACAGTTGTAATTTCCAGACTGGTTGGATATGCTTTCTTACAAACAGAAATACCTCTGTGATAGAAGTTCCCAGGCTGCTCTGGGTGTAACCCACCATGGAGCCATAAATATGTGTGGCTGTGTCCTGTGACTGACAGTGTTGCTGTGCTGACAGGAGGGCTGCTGGGGAATCTGAAATGCAGAAGCATGAGGATGCAAACCAGCATGGGATGCTGGGACCAGCCCCACCTCATTGTCATGGATCCTATGTTGCTCCCAGACCGGACCAGCTGCCATATTAGTGGAACAATGGGAGCCCCAGGGACAATGTCATCTCCTGTTTGGAAGCTGCTCCTGGACATCTGCCCCCTGGGACTACCAGGGCTGTTGTGGTTTCCAGACAAATGGACATTTTCATATGGGGCTTGCCAGATGACCATTGAGTTTGCCTCACTTATTTATGTATCTGAAACAAAAATAAATTCTGGTTGCATCTTCTTTCAAGACATGCAAAGATTTCCAATTTTTTTTGTTTTAGTTGCTGTTGGGATTTTTTTTTTTTTAAATTTCTAAAAACAGGCTAGAATTCAGTCTTCACATAATAGGGGGTTTGGAAGAGCTCCTGTTGCACAGTTCTTCACCCTCCATCCCATGTGTTAAGTAGTCAAGTCCAGATCAACCAGTCACACTCAGTCCAGTTCTGGAGCCATACCAGGCTCCTATCAAGTGCACTGGAAAGACTCACCAATGCTGGCACACCTCAGACACATCCATCCATCTTCAAAACCATCACTCTGCAACACTGCATCAGCTTGAAATATGTGTGGTGATCTGCACCTGGGGAATCTGCATGAGGAGTGGCTGTAGTCACTTGATCTGTTCAGCTTGGAGAAGAGGAGACTGAGAGACCTCCTTGCAGTCTATAACTTCCTTGTGAGGGGAAGTGGAGGGGCAGGCACTGATATCTTCTCTTTGGTGACCAGTGACAGAACCCAAGCGAATGGCCTGAAGTTGTGTCAGGGAAGGTTTAGGTTGGATGTTAGAAAGAGGTTCTTCACTCAGAGGGTGGAACAGGCTCCTCAGTAAGCAGTTACAGCACAAGCCTGACAGAGTTCAAAAAGCATTTGGATGATACCCTCAGGTGAATGGTGGGACTCTTGGGAATGGTCCTGTCCAGGGCTAGGAGTCAGATATGATGACCCTTGTGGGTTCCTTCCAACTCAGCATATTCTGTGATTCTATGATTCAGTATTGGCAGGCCCTCTCTCTGCTGTCCAACTAGCTGCTGGTGTAGTACTTGTTTTTCTCTAGTTCTAACAAAGTGGAAAATATTTCCTTTCTCTTCTTTCTGACATTGCTGGAAGCTTCAAAGCTAAGTTTCTGCTACCATCAATCTCTCTTGAAAGAGGCTGGGGATATGAAGAACATACTGTGTTCAGAAAACCGGAGGGAGAAGTAGTTTCATCTTCTCTCAGCACTTAGGGAAATTTTGAAGCTGGGCCCACAGATGGATATTGCAGTTTACTCTAAAGTGCTGAGCATCACATTGACATAGCTGGAGATCTATGGGGAAATCTAGCTTTGGATCCAGTTCTGGGACCGAGTCTGCAAAACATGGGTTCTTTTCAGTCCCAGATAGATAATTCCACTGTCTACAGTTCCCTACAAGCAACATGCATTGAAATTCCTGTTTTCCCCACACTGTGCCTGCTCTGGACTTCCACGCAAAATTTGCCTCTAGTGAATCAATTAAAAGAGCTTGGGAAGGATTATGTAGGCAGACCACATGGAGGATTTGGCACAGGCACAAGAGAGGAGAAGAAGATAAGGCTGTGTATAGATGGGACTTCAAGTGGGACATTAAATCAAATCAGTGAAAGTATTTATGAAGGCAAGCATCACAGTCATCATGATATGTAAGAGAAGTTTGAATTCTGAAGTCCTTATAAAGGAAAGGAGTGTTTGCAGCTCTCACTACAGGAAGGAAAGGGGCAGGAGCTCCATGTCATGGTTTGTATTTGAAGGCTAAATCTATTCCTAACTGACATAAACCCTCTGAGGTTGAAGCATCACTGTATTTCTGGGTGATGACAGGCTGTAGCCTCTTGCTTTATTTTCCATGTGCTTCTTAGGGCTTCCTAGAATCTTTTGTTATCTATCACTTGAGCTTGCTCTTACCCTGCATCTACCAATATCATTGCAACATTGAAGTTGCTAAGGTCATCTTTAGCAGCAGATATAGACAGGAACTAGCACTGCTGTTTACTTCTGCTAAGCCTTGGGACATGGCTGATGTGTGTGGTATCAGAGACATGTGCACACATGAGAACAAGCTGGCCTGAAAATTACAGAGAGTGGGTGGGGGGGAGAATGGGGAAAAGGCACCAAATTCCAACTGTTTTGAGCTCACAGAATTATGTTGATGTCAGTAGTAATTAAGATTTTCCAAGGCCAGTTTGAGCTTTGATTACCAGCTGACAGGTATATACAATTCCCCTTCTGGGATCTGTAGCTCCCTGCATATCATCAAACTGTCTTCAGTCAGGTTTGGACCAGAGGAGTTTTGCCAGAGGCACCCTGCATCTGCTGCATCATATACACTACATTAAAAACATCTTTAATGCTCTTTATAAAGAAACCACAGTTGTTAGAGAGTCCTGAATGCTCAGCCCTCATGTAGTTTCTTGCTGTGTAGTTATTTGCCTGTGTTACCCCCTCTCTGCGTTGCTTTGAGACATAGTAGTACATAAGGCAGCTAATCATTTAAAGCTATATTCATCCTTCCTCTTGGAAAGGAATAATGGCAGATACATAACGATACACTGGATTGAGGGAGTTTGTTCAGTCCCATCTGTAATTTATCCAGTGGGAAATGCAGAGGGAATGTCTTTGTTCATTTGGCTTATTCAAACATGCCTATTGCAGCTTCTTGATGTCTGTGAAATGATCAGGGAAGGGGGAGGGAAACGAAATGAGAGGAACAAATCGATGACAGCCATCACAAAAGAGATGGAGTCCCCACCAGTGCCCGATGGAGAGCCTGTCCCTCAGAGAAGGGCCACAAAGTGGGAGCTCACAGGGGATGTAGGTGACTTGCTCTTCACACCCCTGAGAGAGAGATGAGGGGAAAGCATGTGGCATGTGCTGAGAAATGCAACTGCTCTGCTTGTGCATTTGCTGGGAAATTTTAAATGAATGTAAAGGGAAGGTTTAACCCACATAGTTTATAAACCACTAAGATGGGTATCATGTAATGGGTATCAGTAAATGCTCTTGTCAGATGTTCATGTGAGCAGCTGCTTTCCCTTTCTTAATCTGGAAGTTTTTCCAAACAGATATAATTATGCTAGTTGATAGGGTTTGCCCTTATTGCGGTAGTATTTTGGTATTAATTAAACATTGCAACATCTTGAGACTTTACTAGGAAATGCAGTTGAGACTGACTCTCTTATCCAGAGCAGCAAACTCTACAAAAGGAGTTGGTTTTTAAAATGGCTGCAGAGAGCCAGTGTCCAGCGTTGCAGGCTGGAGCAAAGCTGGGCTGCTTTTGTTACACTAGTACAGAGCAAGCAGTAAGATGTCCTGTGGAAAGGAAGACTTCTTCATGGCTGGTTGGGATTTAAAGCAGGAATCAGGACACAGCTAAAGCATCTTTATCCCACCTGTCACCATCACAGAGCAGAGTGACTGTGCTGAGACCCAGTACAATGATTCATGCTCCCATAGATCCCCATGCTTTGCTTTACTTTGAAAGTTATGTTCAATGCTTTGAATAGTTTCAATGTAATTTTCAAAGTATATGAAATACTCCTGGATATACCAGGTGTCACATTTAACATGCTTCTTCATGACTTGATGCTACAAAAACAGCAATTATACACCAGCAGCAGACCATGCATTGACAACTATGAATTGAAATGTTTCAGCATTTTATATCCAAGGAAATTCATGAAGATTGTAATTTCACTTTCATGCAGAATAATATCTCAGTTTTAAAAGTGAAAACTACACACACAGTGAAATTTTAGCTTTCCATCACCCAGGTCCGCCCCGTTATTTATACAAGTTATGAAAGCAGAAAGATCACTTCTCTGTGTATCTCTCAAGCTTTAACAAAAACAATAAGGTGCCCAGATATCACTGGAGAAGCACAAAACTTTGACAGACAGGCAGTGTTTCGCTCTTAAACCTGGTCTCATGCCAAACATTAATGTGAAAGCATGAGAATGTCAAGAAGGAATGGCACTAATTGGTATTTCCTGCATGGTCTGAAATCTCAGCATCTATCCAAATTATGAAAGTGAGGAGACCATTCATACTGTCTGAGACAAATAAAACGTTGATGTAAAATGAATTTAAAAAATGGCATCTTGCAAGCCAGATTGTTGAAAATCTATCTATTCTAAAGTCATATTTTCAGCATAGCAAAATCTTAAAGTATTTTCTTATCTTGGCAGTTTCAATTTAACAGATATTTTAACCAGAATCCATTTGATTTATCTGAATCTGGAAAGAAACTAAGCTCAGATTTTAGCCCTTTGAAAGAGAAGAAATCATAAAAACACTGCCTCCTGGAGCTCCTCTGGTCACACAAATTTTAGAAATAGACTGCTCTGATATCACAGGAAAATCCTTTAGATTTCCTTTGTGAATCTGATCTATACCCATCATTGTAATTAATGCAATCAGGAAGTGTGTGGCAGCAGCTTAGTTCAGATGAGAGTAGGTTAAAAAGCTTTTCTGCACAACTAGAATTTCTTATTTCTATTCACCTAGCCTGAGCCGGCCCCAGAAGGAGAATATTTCCCCGAGTCCTAATATCTTCTTCTTTCAGGTCAGTAAAATCATGTGAGGAGCCACTTTCCAAAGCTTGGACACAGTATTTGAGCTACAATGTTCAGAGCCATATTTGAGAGTCTTGAAATGCCAGCAGCATTTGCATACCAAGAGAGAAGAAATTCAGGGAACCAAGTTCATTTCCATTGATGGTGGAGATCAGAGACCCTGAGTCTTGTACATCAGTTTTCACAAGCTTAATTTTACTGACTTTCTTGCGGTTATTCCTGATTTACAACAATAGGAGATTAAAATAAAGCTTAGGGAGGATAGCTTCCTGCTATCTCCCAAAGAGATCAGCTCTTGCCTTATTTCACATCAGAGTAAATGACTCCTTTGGACAAAAGAAACCCATGAAAGAGATAAATATCCATCCAAATGCTAAGACAGATGGGTTCCTTCAGAGCTTTCTTACTAATCAAATACATCAGTGCTCCCTTCAGTAATGTGACAGGCAATTTAATGTGGGATATATTTCATGGGGACTGGGGAAGTGGGTCCAGGATGAGCCTCCCTGTGGATGAAGATGGCCATCCTCTGGACCTGGAGAGCTTTCCATGCAGGTGTCCTGTACCTGGAGTTTTTCTTCCTTCCCTCCTATCATTACTGCCATGGCTGTACAGACAGATAGGAGTGTGTGAGCAGCTGCTGCAGCAAGACAAAGTAAGCAGGAGAAAAGCTGTCAGGAGTCAGACATTTGTGGTTAAGACACAGGAAGGGTGAAAAGCTGATACATGCCATTTACAGAGATGCTTTATTTCTGAGAACAAATATTAAAAAGACTTTTCAGACTTTGAAGAAAAAGCCAGAACAAGTGAATAGACCTCGGCAGTACAGTTCCCCCCCGAAACGAATCATGGAAAGTAACAAAAGCCTCAGGACTTTATTAAGAATTAAAAATAACATCTAGCAGAGCTGAACCTGGCATTGTCCTGACATTTGGTATTTGCAGCTCAGCAGCCAGAGGTGCAGCACTGCCCTGCAAGCCTCTGCTGGTCAAACCTCACTACTGTGGAGGTGAATTGTAGGAGGTGAGTGACATGAGACAGGAACTGTGTTAGCAAGTACAATCAGGATAATAATTCATACTGATGGGCAAGAAGTGCATTTCCCATCCTGTGCTTCCAGCATTTTTCTTCTATGTTCTCTTCTATCTGTTCATCTAGACTGCTAGATCTACTCTAAGCAAGGGGTTAGGGTCTGGATCACCTATGGCCCCAGAAGCGGCCTTAACTGCTGGCCATCCTTGAGACACCACACCCACCTGAATTTTGACCTATTGAGATATGAGGAACTTCTTTTAATGAAGCTTTTATCAAATCCTTCAGATGTTTTAGGATATGGCAAACAATTATTTTTTCTGAAAAATTCCTGCCCCGCACTCATAATCTGACAAACTACTAGTGCTGTCTAGAGCTGATGCTGCCTCTGAAGCTGCTCATCCACACTGCTTCTCATATTCCCACACTGCTGCCAGGCTGCCAGCGTCTATTTAACTCCTGACAAACCAGACATTAGTGAGGTCTTTTTCTCACTTTTGTAGCATCTTCTGCACCTTTGGACTCTGTAACTATCGTTGGCTTTACCACATCCTCATTGCCTTCAGGCCTGGCAGTTTGGTATTTGTAGCCAAAAATGCCCTGTCTCCTCCACCTCGCCACTGAGGCACACCCCCACTGGGCTCTCCTGCTGCCATCCCCCAGCAGTGGATGCTGCCTGCTGGCCCTGCAGTGCCCTTTGGGATGCCTCCACTGATACCCAGCTGTCAAACAAAGGGGCAGTCGGCCGGCACTGAGATGCTGCAGCTGACAGACTGTCTGTCATCTGGATCTACTTTGTTCGGGAAAACCAATTAGTTTACAAATATTTGTATTTAAATTCTTCTCTGCCCACTTAATTCAAGCCTGTGCTGCAGAAAGAAAGGAAAGCTTCCTTAGAGAAAAGCAAAACACAAAGACGAGACGGAGGGAACTGCTTGTTCACTAATACCACATTTTCCACAATGGAAATAATTGTCTCTCTTCATGTTTAACAGTAATCCGCAGTCCCAAAATAAACAGGACTCCTCTCAACTTTGCTTCAGGGTGTTTCCTATCTGCCATAGGGGAGCAGAACACAGAGAGCCATGGCAGAGGTGTAGCACACTCGACTTTGTGCACCTCGCTTTCTCCTCAGAGGATCCCAATGGCAGAAGGTTAAAATCTTTTCTTGGCCATCAAGGCAGACCCACACATATCTGCTGCTCCCTCATTAGTCAGTGAAACCAGGACAGGCAAGGAACGGAAAAAGCAATAAACTTTGGATAAAAGTAAGGTCCTCTAAAAGAACAATATAGTTTGAAATGCAACATCATTTAAACATAAAAAAACCCCATGTGGTTCTTCAACAAAGCAGCTGACCAAAGGTTCAGCTACTCTGGCACCCTCTGATACCTGCCTAATGTATGCCTAAGAAAGGGCAAACAAGGTAGATTTTAAGCACGTATTTCCAGACTTCCAGCAATTTAATATCCTTTTGTTAAACAGCTCTAGATGATTTTTTCCCTCAATTTACACTATAGTGAGTACATTATTTATATCCAAACATCCTGTAATAAGGAATTACATCACTTAACTTTAAGCAGATGAAGAAATATCTCTTGGTGCTTTGACCCTATCAGTAGCTGGGTTTTTTTAAGCCTTTTCCATTCAAAGAATAGAAGATTTTGTGACTAATCCAGGCCAACCATTATTACGTAAGCCTTGTCCTATGTTCCCTCCAGCTTCTCTTTTCAGGCAATGGATAACAAAAAATTTTTTTTGCTAGGTCTGTAGATGATTTACCTGGTGTGAAGCTAGGGGACACAATTTAGCATAAACACATACATTATTGGCCTACTACACTCTTCCCCACATCACCCCCCCATTGTTGGTTTTCTCATTTGAAAAAAAAAAAAAAAAGTAATTTTTAACAGAAAGTAAATAATTGGACTTTCTATGATGTGAAGAAATTCAAAAGTTACCACCTTTCTCTGGTTTTTGTGGGTGTTTGGCTTTTTGGTGTGTGGGGTTTGGGGTTTTTTTCGGTTTTTTGAGCCTGGTAACAAAATCTCTTTGGTGAAAGGACTGCAACTGCATGTAATGGCACTTTCCTTCTCAAGATGAACCCATTCTAAAGCTGTGGTCAAAGCCTGGCTTTCACCAGACAAGCTGTCAGGGCATACATAACAGGCAGAAGGAAATAATCATGTTGTCCCAAAGGGTTCCTTGACACATGGAGGCTCAGACAAGGAGATCAGGTTTTTGGGAATAATGACTGGGAGAATGCTGGCAGGGAAGGGGATGCAGACATCTGCACCATGTGGCTGACAGACCAGAGACAATTGAGGTCCAGTAAAGAGCAAGGCTTCCTATAAAGTATAAAATAAAATCTGTGAAGACAGGGAAAGGATTCCACTCTCAGGCTCTCTGAGGATCTTTTCAAGAGAACACTCAAGACCTTTCCAGATTTTGAGCTGTTCTTTGATACCTGGTGTAAAACTGAAGCTACACAATTCTTTCAAAAAGAATTAGGAGAAGCAAAGAGCTGACATCTATTTCACAAATGCATCAGGACTGTGTTAATGGCAAAGAAACCTGGTGCCCTTCTAAGAAGGGGAAACCTTCTGTAAGAATCTGGTTTTGTGACAGTCTTGCACTGTTGAACTTGAACTCAAGGGGATGTGTAGGAACAACCAGTACCTATTGACGGGCCTTGGGGTATCAGTGAAAGTTGGAGAATATGGTTACTTTCCTGAAGGCTTAGTGCTTCCATTCTTCTACAGGAAGAAGAAATCACCAAAGACAAAAAAAGATATTCACGTCAGAAAATGGAGACCTGCAGATAAGCAGTATTCCAGAGATCTGCAGAAGGGTGCTCATTTCTGATTCTACTCAGGAAACTGGTAATATTCTGCAACTTTAAATTGCCTCCTTCCCTGTGGGCTTCAGAAGTACTGGTTTGTGAAGGACTATGGATGGATATCACCACAGGACAAGATGCTCAGCAGTAAAGGGGAAGCCAAAAGGAGTCTTGGGACTTCAGTTGCAGTTTATTCCTAGACACTTTGGCTCAATTCAGGGTCAAAGTCAGAAAAAGAAGACGAACAAGGGACAGCAAATGAATGAGGTTTCTGAATCACAATTTACCCATCTTAGGGACAGCTGTTAGTTAACACTAGCAATAACCCCAATGTTGTAACAAATACTGAAGCAGCTTCCTGCAGGAGGAACAGACTACCTGCAGTTACAATGGGAGCATTAATAATGCTATCACAGAGCTGCAGTTACAGCTGATCTTATAGTGGAGGCTGTTTTCAACATTAAAAATACACAAATTTCATCTGGATTATTGTTAGCATTGAAAATATATATCTTTTTTTCTGGCTTACGTATCTGTCATTGCCTTGCCCAATGGGAGCTGCAGTGAGAGTTCTTCATGCCCACATTCAACCCTATAGATGAAATGCTGGGATAAGATTCCAGATCCTATGATGTCCTTATAGCAATATGTGATGATGAGTAACTGAAGATATTGGCTCAAAAAAAGTGAAGAATGACTTTTGATAGCTTGCTAATGTTCCTATTGGGCTTTTTTTTTTTGAGACAAAATATCTTATTTTTGGCTTAAAACCCCAAACTTCATTTGTTCAGAGATATTCACCTTTCTAAAGAAAATTTGAAATTGTCAGAAATGAACAGGCAAAATTTCTAAGTTGATATTTGTCAAAAAATAAATTAATATTAGGAAGAAATGAATTTATCTATGCAAACATAGAAGCCTTTCTGTAGGTAAGAACATATTTTCTTCACAGACACAAAAAAATTACTTTATAAAATATTTCCCAATTTGAGCAATGTTATATTTTGACAGTTGTAATTATAATGGCCTGCAGCCTTTGACTTTCCCTTCATGGAGCCTTTGCTGCTAATGCAGAACTGATTTAGGGTCTGGGGTCCCTAACAGCAGCTGACTCTTATTAGATCTTGTTTCCGGCAGTAGGAATGAATGGTAAATGACAGATAGCCTTAGACAGGCATGAGGTAGCCACTCCATGCATGGCTAGAGCACGGAGTAGAATGGTTACTTGAGTCAGCTCAAAGGGAAACGAGAGCACATATACTGTCCTGGTTTTCCAAAGTCCAATAGAGGTAAATTACTTGGCCTTTATAAGATAGGTTTGATGGAAGTGACTGGCATACTCATGACTTGAAGTCTTCCAAGACTGATTTGCTTCTTGATGCTGGATAAAGTCCTGCTAGTGCAGGAACACATGGCAGTGGGCAATGGGAGATGCACCATGCCTCCTGCAGTATTTGACTTCTCTCCCTCCTCTGCATTTGCTTTGACATGACCCCAGCCCTCCCTTCCCCCTCCTCCACATACTGTGAGTCCTCTTTGGGTAGTGTGGGAGCTTCTGTGCTGGTGCCATGTGGGAGACAGAGAAAGGAAGATGAACTGATTATGAATCTGATTGTAGGTGCCTGCCCCCTTTGCGAATGATGTTTGATATGAGGCATTAGTGCCAAACTCTGCCTCTGACTGATGCTGGGAGCCTGGGAACACTCTGGCGTCAGGGTTTGTCATGCCCATTCCTCTCAGATAACCTGGTTGCTGACATTTCCTCACTGTGGCTCAGGACAAGTTTTCCGTACCCTCCTGGGCTGAAGCATTTCAGACTTTAATGACTTGAGTCTGTGGAACAGAAGCAATAAAGATGTGGGAGAGAAGGAGGGGAAGCAAACTCTCTCTCAAAGGTACCAAAGTGTGTAACACCTCGTAAAGCAGTGGGAACTGGAGCTCAGAAAGTTATTGGAATCAAGACTTTCATCTCCTGTCAATAAAGCGTTATCAGCACCAAGCCCAATTTTCGGCTCTTAATTCCAGATGTGGACATTGGAACTTCATGCCTCTTCTCATGCTGAAAACTGCAGTTAAGTTCAGCCCCCATGGCAGATGGATGGTAAACTAGAAAACAGACAAGTTCTTTCCACTTGTGTCCAAATCCAGGAGTGTAAGAATATGCCTAAAGTTTAATCCTAACTTTCCTGGGTTCCAGTCAGGAGGAAAGACTGTGACTGTACAAGGTTTCCTTGATGAGAGTGAAGTACACAGCTCAATTAATAGAAAAGACCATGAGCTGTGGCTTTTCTCAGGTCTGGAAAGGGAGGAGCCATTCAATTTCCTGGATAATCTGAATCTTTTCTCTTGGAAAAATTATTTGAACAAAGGCAGCTGGCTACATCTTCTCTCCAAAGGGATCATAGTATACCTAGAATTGAAACCATAAATTTAAATAATATTGTGGCATAGTCCAGAAGAGGTGTGGACAACACCTTACATTCTTTACTGCCTCTTATTCAGCCCCCCATCATCTGTTAGTGAGAACACAGCTATGCCAGCTAGAAGTGTATCCTGCTCTTGCTTGCCAAGCTCAGCCTTCATTTTAGTCCTGAGAAGCCAAAAGTCACAAACCATAATCAGAGAGCTGAAAGTTTTATATCAGAAGAAGGTAAATATTGCCACCATTGGAGTACAGGTGAGAACCACGAGGCCAAGGATAGTCTGGTGCTGTTCAGCTGGGGTGTAGGAGGTTACATCAAATCCCCGTTGCCTTTGAAAGTAGCATTTTACTTAACTGCATAATTTTATTCACCAGCAGCTGACTATGTTGTTCCATACATGTTATCTACAGGTTAGCTGAGATGTCCTCTCACAGCAGCATGAAGGGCACCCCACCTGCTCATGTCCTGCCTTACTTTAGAGAGAGAGTTTTGAGAGATGTGCAAGTAAGGTGGGATTCATACCATAGTTGAGTTCATCGGCAATAACAGGAATACACCACTTGGGTCTCTTCACTGGGCAGTTAAAAAACATCCCCATCAACTATACCTTAGCAGACCTTAGGGCACACTTTGGCACCCTGTTCATTATGCTTTGAGATCTATGTTTGAAATCACAACAAAAGCAGAGAAAATCACAGCAGGCCAAGGATAAGAGTTGCACAAGGCACTTCTGGCAGCCACTTTACACAATAAGACAATTAAATATAGTGGCTTTTGGGGTAAAAAGTGCAGGTTTTTTTTTAGTCTCAACTATATATTTTTCAAGGAACAATCAGAGAACAGGCAGCTTTCTTCAGTGGCAGACAGCCACACTTTTTGGAATCAAGCACACAGAGAATAGGAGATATTCCTGTAAAAAATCCATGGTAAATTCTCTGAGAAGAAGGAATCCAGAAGAAAAAAAGGCAAAGGGAGAAAGGATAAGGAAGAGAAAAAGACAAATAAATCCCTCTTGGAAGTTGCAATAAGTCTTCATGTTCAAAGTGAAAGCGATAGAAACACTAAACATTTATACTGCAGCTTCATTTGTTTAGGCTTCCCTATTGAGCATTAAATTTTATGGTACTTTAAAGAGTGCTTGATAGTCCTGTAGAGCCCTGCACTAAACACACACATACACCCACATGTGCATGTGCACACACAGCTTTAACAACCTCAGCATCTTGCAGTGGCCCAATACATTCTAATTTTACACTGTGAACTTAATGCAAGGCACAAGAAAACACCTTGCTAGGAGAGAAGTGTTTGATGTTGAAAGGGAGAAGGGAGCAGAGGGAGAGAGTTCAGAAGGAGGCAAACAAGGGCCAACAGAGCCTGTTCCAGCCCTGTCTCCAGGCAGTCTCATGAGNAAGCTTCAAGGAAATGCTGCAGGCACTGAAGGACTGTGCTTCCTTGGAAACACCTAATCCCCTTCAGACGAGAATCTTTAACCCTTGTGACACCAGAGGCATGAATCACCCTCAAAAGGCCTAACCCTCAGCGTGCTTCATTGTCAATTCAGCAGTGGAAGAAGGGCTTGCTTTATGGTTTTCACTCAGGAACACTCTGACTGATTAGGGCTTCAGACAGAAACCATTCATCAAAAACTTTTTCTACCCCAAACTCTCCGTATGACACCCTGAGCTCCTCACTGTGACAAGAAGTTGAATATCAAGTTGTT